>JAECUM010010368.1:0-89675 GCA_016617855.1 Megalonaias nervosa | reverse complement strand
ATATATATATATATATATATATATATAGATAGATAGATAGATAGATAGATAGATAGATAGATAGATACACACACAAGGTCGCTAATATTAACAAAAGATCTTCAATATATAGTTGTTTACTGATCAATATACTGAAATTTTATTCTTTGGTTGAGCGTCTTCGATGTAGCAGAATTGGTTATACCTTTAGCTACATTTTGTACAGAAACTGTATTAATATCAAAATATTTCCCAGCAGAGTACATCGAATTAAACTCTTTTTGTTTCACCGGTATTCAGATTGATTGATTTCACTTGTCTTGGTGGGGTGTGTGTGTGTGTGTGTGTGTGTGTGTGTGTGTGTGTGTGTTTTCCATCTTTTCCACGTTTACTGTTCTTAGTTGGGGTGATTGCTTGAAGATTTTCAAGGTTGTTATCTTTTGTATTTGAGTTGATATGATGAATAGCGAGACCTTCATTAATTACACCATTAAAACACTCATAAATAAATCTGGAGATATGATAACTTTTTTTACCTCCAGTAGTTTCAAAACCGATCATAATATAGCCAATGTTATTGATATTTCCTACATTTTGTTTTAGACGACAATGTCGTATAACACCCGCTCTGCTCGCGTCGTGATTAGTAAATATCGGGTGCTTCCCAAATTCATTCATGCTATTGACTTCAATCTTTGCTTGTTCCATTATACAACAGTCTTGTCTATAATATTATTTTACTTACTTTCGACATATCGAGCAATATAATCTTGAGTGTCTTTTATTTTTACGTCATCAGATGCATTTGTTATCTCAAGTGTCTTTTCAATGCACGATATTTTCTTCCGCCACAAGCTACATGGAATTGTGTCCTACCTTTAACTCCGACGCCACAATTCAGACAAGGTATTTCCATTTCTGACACTTTGTAAATGGATACTACAATAGTCACTGCGGGAATTTTTTCCACAAGGTACAGCAGATCCCATCATCAAACATTTACAACTGTTATATGTTTGTTTAATCATTATATTATTTTGTGAAAGTCTAATTCGAAAAATATTATGTTAAAGAAAAGCAATTATATAGTATGAGCCGGTGGGATGAATCTAGATTACTACCGCAACAATATTAGGATCTCACCCGGAATAAAATCATATTATCAAAACAAGAGACGATTTAAATCTCATCAAAAAATACATCAGATCACTAGAAACTACACAAGATGGTTTATAAAGTTGTCTGCGATTAAGCCGTCAACATCAAGATTTGATTTTGACAGACTGAACGATGATAGAAAACAGATACTACTTGAACTACAAGTACATGAAATAATAAAATCAGAAAAGAATGAGTTTTACGATGGTGCTGTTTATGTTTGGTCAACGTTTAAAATAGATGGTGATGGAGAATTTATAGATTCAGCAATGAATCAAAATTTTGCTCATAAAATAATACAAACTCTACAGGACAACAAGAGGTATTCCTTTCAGGATAAAATTTATAGCTGAGCAACAAACACCAGATGGATCACAGTGTATCATACGTGATAAACTGGATCCGGTAAAACAATCAAGATCAGCATCAATAGTCATCATGGACAAAAATGCCAAACCAGGAACATTTATCGGGATAGACAACACCTACTACAAGAACGTTTATCCTGCTACAGCTGTTGTTTACGCAATTTATTATCTGAATGAACCAGACATAGCTACTCTTGCTCCAGTGAGAACAGGCTTGCTAAATTGTGTTCTTCAGAGTATCACTAAGCATTTTGTAAACTTCAAACGTGGAACCAAATTAACAGAATCAAGAATATAAAAAAATAATTGGGAAAAGCATGTCAGTGCGACTGGAGCTCACATAGATGACATAGCTGAATTAGAAAAAACATCAATGTTTTCGATGATTATAAAAACAACGAATGAAGTTTTATATAACTCGAACAAATATAAGAACAGGTGATTCTCCAATAACATTAATTAATCATAACTCACATGCTTGGAGTGACTCTGTAACAAAATTTCCAAGAGAGAGAATAATACGAGTTTACCATGGTGACATCTACGAAGAAATCTACAACATAAGTAAGCATGACCCTGTATCAGTCTGCTTATTTCACGGAGAAGATTCTACAGATGAATCAGCATTTGATCAGTTTATGTTACCATCTGGAGTTATTTATCGGAATGAATCACTCCAACGACATATGAAACATATCTTGGTAAAATATGATATAGACAACGATGAATTACTCAAAAACTGTTTTACGGCGTTGTCTGTTATTGTGCATATCACCCAACAAAAAAATTCATGGCGACAAACTCCAAAAGAATTTCTCGATGATGTATCACAATCTTGTGTCGAATCTTGTCATAGCGGTCTTTGGAACACAAAATATAATTCCTCCGATATGATTTCTGTCGACAACGTCGCTACTTATCCGACGACTTTTCTTGGACTTGGCGAGTGTCATCGTTATTTTGAACGATTCGTGCACCCAACACACGAAATGACACGAGTTGCAATAAACGGGCCACTACCAAATATCGATCTTACTGGATTTGCCGAGATTGGATCATTCGAGTTTTCAGAGAGTATTTATCCAGTTATACCGATTTGGTTTGGTAGACACTTTAATAAACCAGATGCCAATGTCAATCTAAACGACTGCTGCGCAAAACATCAGCATGGTTGGGCTCCAATTGTGTTATTACAATATATATTAGACACTAAAATTTTAACGTCGTTCACGGTAACCTCTGCGATAATTTCGTACAAACAACACAAACTAGTTTGGTTACTGCAAGATGACAAAGAAATATGCAGAAAAATTATTGGCAAATTTATTCAGTAGTCATTACGTCGTTGTACAAGATTAATTATGGATCCAGCAGAATTAGATTTTGCCATGAAGGACACAGCAGCAAAAGGTATGTTGGTGTCACGGAGAAATGCAACAACACGAGATGGAATAATTATTGGCATGATCATTAGCTACTGCGAGGCAATTATCCTCAATTTACTCATTTGAGATCATCAATACTCGCTACTAATCAAAACCTATTTTCGATGATTAATAGATTTCCCAGTGTTAGAGTCGCCACGGATTCTTTTTATATTAGTCGTTGTAACATTAACCTTCTTGAGCCATTTATCGAAGAAGACACCAGCGGTGTCAAGTGGGATTCATTGCGAAAAAAACGTGAGCAAATACGTCAATATTCAGAGTCGGCTGACGTTAAAACACCAAATAATTATTACTTTATTGCCAATTTATCAGAACTATCATCATCACCGTCAGTAAACGATCCAATCACGAGACATAGTACGGTCTATTTGAATGGTCCAGGTGGTACTGGTTAAACAACACGTGCGATAGATTATTTAAAAACTCTGACATGATTGTGTTGACGTCAACTCAACGGCTTGCCAGAGAGATGAGACAACGTTGTGTCAGCGCATGCACGTATCATAGGTTCTTTAGATGGCGAGGTGATGCATGGAAGCCCGAACGAATGGTTGAGAAATGTATCCCGAGAATAATTATCTGGAATGAGAATTGTACAGGACACAAAGAAACATTACAGACATTTCTTGACTGGTCATCAACAAAATCTACTGCAATTATCATTTGTAGCGATCATGGACAGCCTCCACCGTTTACAGGTGAATCACCACACGAATGATTGATCAACTAAGTTTTGTACGACCATCGATCACAGGATGAACAACTGTGAAAACTGAAATCGTTAATCAGATTACAACCTGACAAAGTTCAGTGTGAAATACTGCGTACCGTAATTTCAGAGACTCCAGTGTCAGATTTCTGGAACTTATGGTGCCTTAATGATCTAATAGTTGTATCCTGGAAAAAAGGATTCACTTCAGAGTAAATTATCTGAGCTTCACAAGGAAAAATTTCCTGATCAACTAGTTCCATTATGTTATCGACCAACAGATACACGCAGACAAAATATACTTGTTGATATTCCAGGAACAAAACAAAACCTCGTTCTTAATTATATCGTCGAGGTTCCAGTAGAGGCTGTAGAACAGGCGTTGTCGTTAAACCCATCGTGCTGGACTCTGGGTTATGCAATAACAATTTATTCGTCTAAGGGATTAACAATATCAGATACCAATATCTAGATTGTCGATGATCGAATAGAATGGTCAAATTTAGTTTATCTGGCTGTGTCAAGAGTAACAAAAACATCTCAGTTACGCAGGGTTGTCTGCGTGCTTGATTTGTCAACGGCAGCACCAATGGCTCTGCCACCGCCGCCGTCACAAACTACAGCGTCACCCGGAATTATTAACGCGGTGAAGAAAAAATTAGCTGGTTATGCGCAAGATGACAATAAAAAAAAAAAAAACATCGTCAGATTGATGTCGATGTGGAATTTGCCATGACGCTGAAACAACGACAAAATAATCACTGCCCCTGCTGTAACACAATAATGTTGTGGCAATATTTTTCTAATGACGTACGACAATTTACCGTGGACAGAATCGATAGTAGTCTCGGCTACACACGCGAGAATATCTCTCTGACATGTCTTAAATGCAACAGACGTAGAGGAGCTTCGTTCCTCAGACCGTGTGACTCTTGTTAGCTTTCTTGTCGGCGCGTGCCCAATCTGGTAGAAACTGGGTGTTTTCAAGAATTACCTGTAATTGTTCACGGACAGTTTCAACTTTGCGGAACTGTTGAGTCTAATCTATAGACTGGTGGCTGCATAGTAGATCTTACCACGCTGAAAATTTTATGCGTTGTTACACTCTACACGGTATCACTTGCTTTTGTTGCGCCACCCTCAAGTTCACCAGGTTCATATAAATACCTCACTGTTACTTTACTACCCAACACTGATTGTTGTAGCTGATCTGGTGATTTTCGTTGTGGCATATGTCTTTTCTCAATTGTATCGACAGGTTTCATGTTAATTCCACTCGTGACCTCGTTGTTTAACGCAGTCACCACATGAGGTAGTCTCGCAACCTTTTCACGAGATCTGTCCTGAACACTCAGCGTTCCGCTCAGTAATTCTTGGGCATATTGATGTCCAAAGAGTCACTGTGCAAGTGTTTGATTAAATCGTTCAACGATTGCCTGATCGCGATGTATCGCGGTGTGTCCATGTCTGATTTTAACATTATGTTGTTGCATTAGAGTTGTTACTGCACCGAGACATTCTTTGCCAGGATCAATCTGAAGCAATTGTGGCCATCGCAGGTTACCACGTGACCCGTGTCCTCGCGAATAAATTCGTTCAAACGCTGCCGAGACTTCAGTTGCTGTTTTCGACGATAACGGTCCAGCCTCTTGTGTCTACTCGCAACGTCTACGACAGAAAACGCGTATTTGTATGTGTGCCTTTTATGTACGTCATGTCGGTAAAAACAAGATATCTGCCTGATGAACTTCGTTGGGCGTGCTGACATTAAACCGTCCATGTTGAATCGTTTTGGGACGTGGAAGATAAATTTGCCATATGGCCTATCGTGACAAAAAATATGCGGCTACAGCTCGTGTGATACCTGCTACATCTGCGAGTTTTTTTAATTGCTGCTGTACCTCTCCAATATCCTCTTGGACTATAATAAATCGACTAAATTGTGTAATTGTTGGCGTTTAATTGCCAGTTCGGGAGAAACGCTCCCAACACTATCTTACCTTTCATCGCCGATCTTATCAACCAATTCGCGAGTGATTCTCGTATGTTTTCATTTTTTATAGAATGCAGCGTGTGAATTAACTTGACATCCGCGATATGTCGTTGTTGTAAATCTGGATTTTTATACGCGACATCATGAACATGGCCCGTTTGATCAATCCCATTTACAGGAAATTCGTCTGGTTTTGGTTGATTTTTTTCGTCAAGTCTAATATCAAGGCGAGTACCAGGACCACAATAATTATATCCTAGAAGATGTTTTCCCCAGGATACTTAGCCCGTGGTGTTCCAGGTGTTTTCCCGAGTGCCTTAGCAATATCGCCGCCAGCTGTTGCAACAGGAATACTCACAAACTTATAATTTTGTGTGCCGCATTTACACATTTACCTGTAAGTGCCGGCTTGTTATTTTTCAATGTGGTTGCTCTCAGAAATTTTATACCAGTAACTTCTTGCATCGAACACAACATAAACTCATGATTATAAATAATATTATATTTGTACAATATGAACGTAATTGACTTTTCAGCAACAGGTGAGCAAGCATCGATCAAGCATCATCCAGTGTTACGAAATTCCGTTCGGGTTAAGCCCAGTTTTTGCTCAACCTGATAATGAGGAAGCTAAAATGGGACAAACTTTATTTAGTAGCGCCATCCGTGGATGACCAACGATACTATAATGTTCTTAAGGAATTTAATGAATATGCAGTGGCTAAATACGATGTTATTGAATTTATCAAAGACATCGATGAAGCGCCGTCCGTTGAGAATCTTAATGGGGATATCAACAATCTAGTAGTTTACGATGATGTCATGCTTGACAAACGAGCAAATCCAGCCAGAATATTTTCAAGGGCAGACGTAAAAACACAGATGTCATTTACGTTACTTAGCGTTGCATTCCGATTCCCAAAGTGATTAGAGATAACTGTAATTTTTTTGGTTATTTTTTACGGGGTTGATACACATACGTTGCGAAATATTTATCAGACATGGTGTCCTGGCGACATTGAGACAGGTAAGTTTAAAAATTTCTTCGCACATGCTCAGGAATACTCGCATGTATTCATCACGATAAGTTTACACGATCCAGCAACACGTTATCGAATTGGTCTCAATAAAATCTTTTATTAAAGAAATACATATGTTGTATAATGAACCAGGCAAACATTAAGGAGATTATCTCTACGATCGAACAATTGCAGCAAGATGGTCTCGCGGGTCAACTCGATGTTGAAAAAAATCAACGATGACTTTGAGATGATACAGCAGCCACGTGAAGAGGGTAGATATACACTCGCAGTTGAGTATAGATTTTTCAAATTACTCCAATGCGAAATGGAATTGTCGTTGGCGGATTTACACGAACAAATTGATATAGCTAAATTTGTTCTATTGGCAAGTACCATTGAGAAAATACGATCAATTTTTCTCGACAATATCAAACTCGAGCTGCTGTAAGTGCTCGTGCGAGACAGCTAAAAAAAACTTGTATTGCAATCTATTAAAATTCCCAAAGAATGAGAAGCATTCCCCAAGGAGGAATAGCCCAAACAACAAGAAAAATTAACGAAAAAAATTAAAAAAAATAAAAAAATTAACGACAAAATTATGGGTTTTTTCGTTATCGATATGCTTTATTTATATTTTTTTTCATCATGGTCTGTCACGCACATACAAACTAACCGTACATTCTCCACCACGTGTGTCCAATAAATTACCATCTTGGTCGGTTAGACGAAACGTATTAGTGACAGCGATGGATTATGACATCTTAAATAAATAAACAGGATTGGTGGGCACCAACACAATCTAATGAACCGTCGGGACATATGGTAAAGCTGTAAAGAACATATCCCTGCTGGGTCTGCCCTTATAATGCTTGCCCAGACGAGGTATAGATACCGTCGACTGCGTCACAGACCAGATTTACAGAAATTGTCGACGTGATATTGACAATGCCTGGCAATACATGACGACAACCACCTGTTGGATTGTTATTATGTCGGAGAATATCTGGATGGGGTTGTAACTTCTCTCAGGCGGCATAAAGTTTTGGAAGATATTCGTCAATTAAGTTATTGAAATCCTGCTTCATCTTAGCATAATCAAGTCCTGGTAGTTTGAACTTGTCCGATTTATCGTCTTCAGTGATCTTAAAACGATCATAAAATAACTTTTGTTCAGCGGAGTCCTTCTCAAGTCTGGCTGCATAATAATCCATTTTGCTAAATCAAGAGCATCGATACTCACACTTCTTAGATGTCTCATTCCAAATTGATATTTGATTTAAGAGATTCATTATGATATTCGAGTATGTATCGCTTAAATTTCTCTCTCAGATCTCGCTGTGTTTTTTCGTGCTCCTTCGCGAACGCGTTGGCGATTTTTTCTCCTGAAGAAGTTTATTATCCAGATGATCGAAATTCTCGAGCAGATGTCCATACTCTGGCACTCCCCATATTAAAGGAGGGTCTTATAGTGAATAAAAATCAGATCGATGGGATTGTGGTGGTCCAGTATCAGCTGGTGCTACCAAAGGCCATCCCAGCATGGTTCTGATAGACGACTTAGATATGTCAACGGCATAATTGGATTCCCTGCAATCCCCCGTTATTATTTCAATGGAGGAGCTCAACGCTGGCTTGTGTACTTTGATAGCGATCTTTGATTCTTTTCATGTTATTGGTTTGATTCTACGTTGAAGTTTGTCATTGATTTGTTCGATGTGATATGATCCTGTTGGGATGGCAACGACTTCCCAGATTGGGGCTTGCCCACCAGTTGCATTATGAGATAATACCAGTGAATTGTTGGCGGATAATTCACCAAACGAATTTCTTTCTGATACTTGGCCAACTATAACATGGTCATCATTGTGCCAGTGAGATCTCAAGTGACAGACCATTAGGAGCTTTTATCGGAGTTTAAAAACCAATATCGAATTCTGGCCGTGTTGATGTTGCTGATATCATTGTAGTCGTCGACGGTGTTGTGTTAGCTATAATTTGTTCCAGTCGTGTGGTTATTCATACGGTCATTATTATTTATACAGCGGATTCTAAATGTGCCGTTGGCAACGTTGGCAACGGTATGGTTGCTTTCTTGTGATACTGATAATAAATATCCATGATCTCAGCAAATTCATTGTCTGATATTTCACCATCGTTTAACCCCGCTGCCAGTATCGATGATATAGTTATGCACGCATATGTCGCAGCGTAAGTTATTTATGTGTGCTCGTGCAATTTTTTACTGGTACATGCAGATATTTTTTCGCGATAATATTGAGTATACCAGCAACACCGACAACAACAGAGACACCGATTCCAACCACGGGTGGCATCACGTGTGTTGCTGATGATGTGCCGATTAACGTCGTTGTTCCAGCGACCAGCGAGGAAACCGTGTATACAACATTGTCGATGACGATGATTCGTCTGCCATATTTTTTTTGTTTTATCATATGCTCGTCGATGATTTCTTCCAGCGATGCCTTCCACGCACATGCTTGATTATACCGAAAGGATTTTGTGTGATTCATTATGGTATATACTAGGTTACCAATTGAGGTGTTTTTGCGACTAATTCCAGACACCGCCAATACGTCGTTGCGGTTAATTTTTTGTCTTCTTGACCCAGTATGAATGTTTCCTCGGCATTTTTGATTTAACATGACTGAGACGGTTCTGGAATATCGACCGGTGGAATGACGCCATAGATATGTTGTAAATATCTCAAATTTAGCGACTCTAAACACGGAGAGCCTATAGAACCCGGTAACCTGAGAGGTATGGTTGATGGAATTGTTTTGTTGTGACGACGTTGCCGATCCAGACGCTACTGTGTATACCGTATTGATGAGCGGAGCCGTGTGAATTACACGATCTTGAATCGCTCTGATCTTTTTGGCGCTGTAAACGAGGCGTGTCCGAATTTCAGCGAGGTTAATGTCGACGACCGCTGGATCTCCAAAGAAATTATCCATGGTTCTATCTATGTTTCTACGAAAATTTACAAACGCGTATATATGATTAATATATTCAGATCTAAACGTGACCAATCCATCCATGATTGTCATTTTTAACGAGGTCGTCATCGGGATGTTGCTGTTGTCTACGTATTTCTTCGTTGCAGCGTCGTCGTTTGATATGGTTATCTCAAATTAGCAATGCTATTTCCGCTCATGTTGAGATCGCCAGACATTGCATCACCGGCTTTAGCAACGCATTTACTGATCTCAGTTCTGATCGTGGCGTTGTTGTTGTCCACGTATCTTTTTGTTGCCACATCATCATCTGATTTTGGTTCTCTCACATTGATAAGTGTATTTCTGCTCATGTTGAGATCTCCATACATAATATCTCCAATTCTTCTTATGCGTCCAGCAGTCTCTCCCATGATTACTAAAATTGATTCCACCGAGTTTTTAATTTTACCGGTTTTAATAAACATCACTAAGTTATCTTCGGTCTCGCCTGGAACTCGCAGAATAATATCTGTCAACGGGATATCGCTCGTCTTTAACCATCCTTGCTGATCCTGAAAAACAACATCATTTGTGTCAACATCGGCGAAACGCAAAAGACCAGCAAATTCATCTCGTGTTGCATATTTGGACAAATCAATGTCACCCTGGGGCTTGCCGCTAGCAGATCTTCCGTAAATATCTACCATTATAAACTATTAACCTGTTTTAAACGATGCCGTCTGGTGGTATACTCATGTACAACTTTATGAGGTGGCGCTGATGACCTTGACACAGCATTAAGTACATCATGTACTTCTGGACTGCATATTGGTGGATCCGTTAAAGTCTATGTTGGTAATGTTGAATACCAGATCGGAGTGCTTCACACTCTGCTGCTGATACACTGTAAAAATTCTCTCGGTGGTGCCAGTCCGTACGAATCGAAATAAACAACTCTACGTGGATCAACCCCAATGAGTACCTGGGCCAGAACGTCCATGGAGATTAATGATACCGGTTTCAACATGGTTTGGTTTTTCGTAACTTATTACGCATGAAAACACCTCCGAAGTTTTTTATGTTTAATCGACGAGCAGAATCAAGTAAATCAAAATTGGACACGGGAAACTTTAACGAAACGTCCCCGGCAGTCTCAGACCTTGAATCTTAGACCTCGTCCCTTTTTTGAGGTGTTTAGACCGTTTCCTGTTGCTTTTTCAGTGCCATACTGGCAGCTGTTCCATCAGCACCAAGAAACGGAAATATACTGCCGGTTTTTGTTGTGTCGCTGATTGCATTCGCAGAAAGATCAAGTCGAACGCCAGTTTTTGATTTCTTGGAGTCATTGTAGTGTTTGAGCTGACGTTCAGTCACGATAACTTATTTGGGCCCTGCAACGCCGCTGATTTCAGAGTTATTTTTGCCCCAGAATTTTTTTCGATGCGGATTGCAGTTTTTTAATCTGGCCAGGTGTCAGAGTAACATTGACGTGATGATATGACATTACAACATCAAGAATGATCTAATTACAGATCACTTGCGATCCAATTACGTGTTTTTAACAGGCGCATCAATCACTCTCATTCGTCCGCCAACACCTTCAAGTAAAAATGTTTTGTCTGACAGTATAACAGCGATTGTTCTGTAACCAACAGGACCAGTGGGTATATCATTAACAGTAGCTCGCACATGAATATCAACGACAGATTGTCTGAACAAATCCAGATGTTCCAGTGAGAAATAATAGATTGGATACAGCGTTGAGAAATCACGCTGAGATATCTGCAAACCAGAATCAACATAAATAATTCTCATTAAACTATGAGACGCCCGTGCAATGTTGTTTTGTTCAAAATTCAGTATTATGTCTTCAGATGGTTCCTGATGTCCATTTATCCTCAGCGAAATAGTAGACAGCTAATCCATAAAACAATTATCCGGGTTCTTTCTTGATTTTCTAATCTTGTGTCGCCTTGAAACGCAACGAATATATGTCTTGGTGCTGAAATTCCCTGTTGGGATGCTATCTGCAATGCAAATGCATTTGCTGTGCTTGTAACTAAGTCTGTGGTCATTGTCAGCCACGACAACGTTGACTTGCAGCAGTTATCCATGAACGATAACAATCGAGCTTCTTCTGTGAGCGATGGAGTCATTGCTGGCATCCACAACGCAAGTTTTGTTAGTACTACTTTACCTGCAGCTGCAGCATTATCTCGCCACATTGAATCGTTGTCAGTGGACTTTCGGACTAACTCAACTGTATGTTTGGCCCCGAAGATAACTTTTCTAACATGTCTGCAGAATCCAAAGATATGCGACAAGGGTATCACACAGCTGAATCTACAACGAGCATGAATTTGAGATCGTCGTGCTGCAAATCCCAAATTAAATTCTGGATTAACGGCTGTGACTACCGTGTCTACGTCAGCGTCAGCGTTGTTTGCATGGTGTCTTGGTCGTCCTATATCATACAGTGTATGGTTAGGTTGTTCAGTAATATCCTTCCAGAACATCGTTGATGGACCAGCAGACCTTGAATAATCATCCGAATATCTTGCAAGACCGAGTATCATCGTAGCAACGTCGACGTCATTGTGACATATTTCGATTTGTCTAATATCAATCATATACACGGCTCTTTTAAATAACGCCATAACACCATTATTAACGAATCCACATTGACCATCTGCAGTGTATGGATTATTGTTTTCTCTCAAAAAACTACCCTGAACTTCAATAAATGCCTCGGCGGGCAAGAAATACCTGGATATATTTTGGACTTGTAGTTCGATTCGCCCACGTTGGTTTGGTTCTCGTGCTTCATAAGAATAATATTGATAATCACGCACAGATTCATCCTTGATACTGGTGCGTCCATGTCAAATGCTGGATCAGATACACGTTTGAACATTTTTATTATATTCGCTGCTGTCTCAAACGACGTTCCAACATTGATCAATATCGCCGACGATGACGGGCCAGACCACTACTCGCTATTAGGTTTACTGTTATGTTTTTTTCTATCTCAGCTGAGGTTTGTTTTGTCGGCGATGGCACTAAAGCCAATTCTTTCAACCGCTCATTTGCAGCCTGATTTATTATTTTGCTGACACTTGTTGGCATTACATCGGTGCTGGGAAGTTTTACTGGAATGCTTACTTCGGTGCTGGGCAGTTTTACTGGAATGCTTGCGTTGTAATGCTTCACATTTTGCTATGGTTTTCGTCGTATTAATCTACGAGTCTGTCTTTGATCACCGAGAATGCTTTACCAGCAACATCACCAACAGTGCCAATACCCTTATCACGAACAACTTCGATGGCTTTCATGCCTAATTGTTTTGCAATCGGGATATCCTTCTGAATAAACCTTGAACAACATCGCCTAGTCCATCTCCGTAGATCACTGTATAAACCGGTAATCGTGAAATTATCACCCTGACATTTTCAGGTCTACGTTGGGCACTGTGTATAATCATGTTATTTTGTTATCGCCGATCTAATTGATCACTCACTGCAGTAATCGTCGGTAATTTCATCGATCAGCGCCCGATAGACGCTACTGTCCATGACGCCACTGGGTAAATAAACGCTGACAAATAGAAGCTGCTTCACTGATGATTTCGCGAGAATTGTTGCCGGCTCGTCTTCCACCAATCAGAATTTGTTGTCAATCAACTTCAGCCAGGATATTATTGGGACAAAGTTTATCTTGAATCACCGGCGATTCAGCGATCATTATACACCATGTTTTTTACAAATCGATCGCAAGTGGCAAGACCACTTCCGGTTGCTTCTTCTTCCTCTACAAGAAGCGGTCCAAATTGTGATCTTTTTGGCGATATTATACCTCCAAGTAATTGGGATTCTCTAGCTTCTTTGACTTGTTTCTCAAATTCTTCAAATAAAGGCTTATATTCACCGCTGATTTTATTTATACCATGGTAACTTCGAAACACGAAACGAGTTCAGTTTTTATGGTGACATCGGCGGTCTCTGGATCTAATAATTTATCACGAATCGAATATCCTGCCTCAGCAACCGCTATAGGTTTTTCTCGAAGTATTTTCCGACCTTCTTCGGTAAATCGGGCAGGTATTTTTCTAACAGGTTCTGGTTCTGGCTGAATAAAATCCCTTATATCACCAATCTCTGCACGGGCTTGATCGATGCCCTCTATTGCTTGCTGTATTTCTTGCTGTAATTATGGTTGAGCAGCAGCTATTTCTGCTGGATGTTCTCGGATAATCTTTTTGGGTTTCTTAATTCTTTTTGCTATTTTTTCGATTGATTTAGCGGTTTGTTCCAACGACGGAAGAAGATCTTTAGTGCTTTTGTGACTGGTTTAAATAACTGTTCTGTACCCTCTGTAAATTCCACATGAGCATCCTTGCGTTGTTGCAGCTGATATTTTACAGAATCACGGACTGGAAGATATTTCTTAATTGCATCTAGCCGTTGTTGAGCTATTTTTGCCGTAGGAGATTCCATAGTAAGCGCAGAATCACTCATTATTATTATTATTATTATTATTATTATTATTATCACAACAACGATCTAACTACAGATCACTAAGTCAGCAGATATACAAGGTTTTACTGTATGACAGTACCGTAACGTATTTTTTCAGCTACAATAAATTGCCGGAATCTCTATTCGACTCTAAACCTACACATTGTCCTGGTCACGTGCGTGACTGCGCTAAATATACCTAAGCGCTATTAATAACATGCTGGGTTTTCCAGCTATTTATACATTGTCCTGGTCACGTGTTTAAATGCGCTAAATACCTATGCGCTATTAATAACTCGCTGAGATTTACAAAGGTAAAAATCGATTATTGTACTCATTAGAGTAACCTACCTGTTACATTAAATATAAATACTTGATAAAAAAATTATACGATCTAAATGTGTGTGTATGTTTAATGTCTGTCTGTCTGTTCAGTAAGCGCGTATGCTCATATAAATTATTTTATCGTATATTCTTAACTGAGACAGTGGCCGAAGTGGTTAAGGTATACATACAAACTTTCGATCGACCAGTGGAAACTACTTCATGGGTTCGAATCCAAAAAACGAAAAACGCGATAGACACATTGTCAGCGTTAGCGACAGATGCTATTATAATGGAATTGGATACCCGCTATGCAATGAAAAAAAGACGAAATATCGTCAAATGGGTAAACTTATAAAAATAAAACTAACCCAGGTGCTCTTACTTGGCCCCCTCCGAACTCAAATAAAGGTGTTAATTCTAAAGCACCTGTGGTTCACTCAGGGTGTCTGTGTGCGTGTGTGTGTGTGTGTGCTTGATTGCAAATTCACAAACCAAAAACCCTCTGAATCTCTAAAATTTCGCACTTAGCGATCTAACAATTGCAATGGAAAAAGAAAAATATAACAATTACCCAAGATTCAACAGATATCCAATGTCATTCAATCTGGTCGCAGGCACTTCCTTTTGCTATCTTTTTAGGTTAGATAAATTTATCGGCCCTTTTTAGCGGGTTGTCCCCCCTTTCCCCCCAAAATATAAAAAATCGGTAGTGTACTATCATACAAGCTTCGGGTTGGCCTTTGGATAGTTGAATGAGTCAACACTACTTGGCTAAAACAGCATTTCTTTTAGCCCCCATTTTGCACAACGGGAACAACAAGAAGTTCATATTACAATGATTGGTTACTTAAACAGGGTCTTGTATTTTCTGCGTCATTTTCACTTGGTCTTCTCGCTATTTTGGTCGATTAACCCCCTCTTGCTATTGTGACTAAAAAATCAAAGAAATATATTCACATCTTATAACACATAAAAACGTCACCATGCGTCATATAGTTTATGTTACTATTTGTTGGTCATTAGAATGGATCCATGTATTTTTGCGTCATTTTTTTTCACCCCCCTCCCCCTCCCCCCCCCCTTCCCCCCGTCCGCCATTTTCTCTGCTCACTCCCTCTTGGTGCTCCTGTTCGTATAATTCTTTTTGCTGATGTGCAGTGAGTGAAACCCACTCCGGACTCGCCCTGCCACCTTAGTGAGAGTTAAATTAACAGAAATATCTATGTTTAAGAGGTAAACAGTAAAGATGGCATCCTCGTGGTCCTTTCAGTTTTCGATGATGACGTGGGTGAGGTACCTCGTCTTGGACATCTTCTATCTTTAGGATTGTGATAATCTTAATAAATTTTTAAGTAAACGCTGCTCATACACGAGGCATAATGCCTTCGAATGAGATCCGAATCGTATCTGATTTTAACGATGCCATGATCAGATAATTTATTCGCTGATCTGGCGTCAACAATACTTGTGTGCGTGTGACACCAATAGCTTTAGTTAAAATGAGATCTAAAGAGATGTCTACAATGTTTCTGAAGACCGTGGCGATAGCTTCGTCGAGTGTTTCCGGATTTTACAATATGACGTCGATATTAAAATCAGTCGGAATAACATTACTAAAATTTGCGAGTATTGTTCGTTATCACGTCATAAACATTGTAATAGCATTTATTTAACTCATTCATATCATGACGTACCTAAACACATCCGGCGAAACACAGGTTATTTTGTACGTTTTTCCGGTCTGGATAATCACGATATCGACTCGATCGCCCGAGACTATTGCAGTGGTATCACCTCCAAAGATTTCAAAGACTGTTATCACACAGTCACCTCTACATCTAAACACGATTTTATGACGTTTAATCGTAACGCTTAAACCGAGCCCGAAAAATACCGGAGAGGTTTTGACGAATTTTACATCCCTGGTGTGTGAACGTACCAGCATTTTTTTTAAAAAGTACCGGGTATACACACTAATAGCGTTTAAGCGAATTTTTTTTAAAAAAATCTATCACTGTCATTATAAAAACATGTTTGAAAAAAATCAATCCAAACGTCAACGTGACGAGGTGCTGAGAAAATTTGTGGAACAACGGGTTGTTTTACGTCAGCAAGTGCTAGAAGATAAGGTTGGTAAACATGAATTTCAGCCCGATGTCACCAAGGAACTGTTTAAACCGGTATTAACAACACTCGATGAATCTAAGACGGCTCACGATATCAAACAGGACACGCTTCTCGAAACACTAAGCACAATTCAGCAGGCTCAGCAACGAATGCTGATACTAGCGACGAATGTGTGGGTAAATTATTTGAACGTGAGGAAGCCCGCCGTAAAGGTCTTCGGATGTTCCGAGAAGAAAGATAGAATAAGAAAGACATCTTAAATTGCTGGCCGCTGAACCTCGAGTATGGGAAAAGCCAAGCGTGCTTCAGAAGCGACTAAAGCAGAAGCGTAGACGATCCGAGAAACTGCAGAGGCTCAGCTGAAAGGGGTTCAAGAAACAAAGGAACAACGATTACGCCAAAAAGCCAAAGAGGATTTGATCAACGTGTAAGACTAAAGTCCTTCTAATAAAACCGAAAAGTGGTTAGAAGATTTCTTTTTTTTAAAAATTATAATACGCTAGAAATGATCAATCAACTGGACCAAACCCCCAGGAGAATTATCGTAACCTGTTAGCAGCGCTAGAGATTTTAAGTAAAGTGAATCATCATTACGGTAAAGTAATTGCTGATTTGCCTGATGGCGATAAAAAAACAAAAAACATGATGAATCAAACACTCCATGAGATGAAAGAATTCAACAGCGATTTACGCTAGCGACAAGTCGAGATCGAAAAAAAGCAAACCTCTTCTGACGACGGAATGACCCAAAGCGGCAAGAGTGGATCGGGGATCCGCTATTATCAGCATCTCGCCGAGATCGTCTCACGATCAGTACCAAATATTATATCGGGATGTCATTGGTTTTAAACAACACACGGTTAACAACGAGGTTGTTAAAGCCGACTAATCGGTTTTTGTAAAATCATACTAGTATAAAAGAAAATGGCGCTCAAAGATACCACATTGTTATTTGATCCTCGTTTGGCGAGTTCCACGGTAAGGTATAATCCGCAGTTATAACTTGATCATAAATCATCATACGAAATTGCATTGATTTCGGATGAAATTTGGGAGAAAAAAAAATTTTAATTACCGAGAAAAATAATTTGTTTCAGTATAATCTCAATAGAATCCTCAACACACAACCATCACAATATTCCCTGGTGGTTATAACATTACCGATATTGCTGAATAAATGTCCCGGTTGATGACCGCTAATGGTCATGATGCTTCAAAAATTAAAATCGAACCGAATTACTCCGCGCTGCGCACTAGGCTCGCCATCAGTGGAGATCACGTGACGAGAATGTTTCTCGAGCGCCCGATCGGGCCTATGCTTGGATTTACAACTTTTGGATTCTTAGAAGGCGCAGTGCATGATGGTGATATGCCGATTAATATTACCGATATCAACAGTTTGCTCATTAATCGTTTGATTGCTAAGGAATCTTTATTTTTGGTGGGTGCTGCGTCGAACGTGATTTACTCGACAGCGATTGATGTGCCTTCCGAGTCGCTGATGCAGGTCGGGCCTGATCTTTTTATTTATCATCCAGTCGTAAACACTTACGCGATTTCTGAAAATTATCATGTGGCTGACAGACCAATCGGGAAATGCTATGGATAATAACAACGAAAGAATCACGTATTCCTTATATTTGAGGCACAAGCATCTCCAATGTTTAGCATCTCCAATGTTTTCTGCAGAAAATATCACGTTAACGTTTTCGCAGAAAACATCGCGTAAAAAATTGTATATTAATAATGTTATAAAACCATGAAACCAACACGCACAGCGAGACGTAAACTCATCAGTGGATTTTGTCCAAGCTGTTTTCCAAAATTCGTGCAGTATTACCCGGCATAGCCTCTAAAGCTGTACCAATCGCTCTCAAAACCGCAGAAGTGGAAGCAGCCGGGGCGGCATCCGAAGCAGGAATGGCTGTAGGTAAAAAATATAGCGAGTAAGATTATTGGATAACCAAACCAAGAAGCCAAACAAAATCTTGGAACAACCGCTACCAAACTTTCCTCTCAGTCCGAATAGATTTTATCCTACTTAGAGAGGAGCGTGAGTGTTGGTGTGCAAGAGATGCGAGCATCTAACGCACAGAGAACACCATTTTTCATCGTAACGATTGATAATTCCGGGGAATTATTGCGAAATAATCGACAATTACTATAATGGTAATTTTCCTGGAGAAGCTGCTAATCATTTCGCATAAATTTTTTAATGTCAATGTATAATGTATAAAATCTTGTACACGAAATTCACTCCCAATTATTTGAAGTTGTAAGAGGATACTCCATCGACGACTCTTTGGCCGAATGAATACGAGTATGTCGAATATCAGGATTCTAATATTATCAAACCGAATGCGAGCACCCACTGAAAAATCGAGAAACGAGACGAAGATGTGTATTTGTTACTCATAAAGCCTTTTTCGAAATCTGGAGTAAACTTCAGACGAATGCCGTTCGCCGGATGGGGCTCAGGTCACGTTACAAAATAACGGCTGGTCGTTATTCAAGTCGACTCAATACCATCTGAATAAATCAAACCGTGGAAGGAATTATCGACTATTTGTCACAGACCAGTACCATTTTAAATCTAGTAGCGTACAGGGATGATTATATGCAGTCATATGCCGCGAGCATGTGGTGGCATCGTGATACGGGCACAGGCGCTACTATGATTAATGAATTTTCAGCGGCAGCTGATGTGCTCACTGCAGCTGCTGTTGCTGATGGCGCTAACATGACCGAACTGATTTTCAGAAACAATTTTTCATTTGCGAGACAGGCCGGTTACAATGTCGAATTTGTCACGAGAAGAACTCAAACCGATAAATTTGTGTTGCTCCAGCTCAGCTCAATTTTTCGACTGTACATGGATATCACTACGGTTTTTAGAAGGTGAAACACACGTTGATTCTCGAGCGCGATTCTCCTTCGTAATACATGCAAAAAGCCACCTCAGCTGCAGATTGTCAGTTTGTACTATGTTGGTTATCGTTGCGGATGCCTAACATTACACCCTCGATTACTTACGCACTCAAATTAAAATTGATGTTAGTCAAATTTATAAAACTAATTTATATTTCGATATTTCGAGCAGAACCGAATTTATTTGCAGCAATTTACCACGGCTCAGGTCACGAACACGTGGAGAATGGCCACGAATGCGGGCAGCGAACTTCAAAGGCACGTTTTTTAGTCGTTTCAGGATTTCTACGATAGCATCGGTCTCAGCCGAAATCATGTTCGCATTAATCTGAGGAAGAATCCCGAAGAAGAACTCGAATGTCATTTCGATATCTCTAATAGAAATTACATTCGGGCTATTATGATGTTGATGGAAGCCATGCAAAAATACCAGGACGTAGATAAAAGCACTCACATTTCTTTAGAAGATTTTGCAGCGTTAAACTCTATTTTCCATTGCGATGTCTAAAAACATCACGAGCGACTCAAATATACCAAGGCGGATATTGAGAACCGATGGACAGCAGCTCATTGTGCGGATTATACTTGTTACGATTTAATTACTTCCGATCGGTTGATGACGTTGGACGTCCTCAGCGGAAAGATGTATGGTGGTCTAAGCGACCACTGATTATATAAAGACAATCTTCGTCTGAAATGCAAGCATTTCTATAGACGATCAAGACTGAAGTGTAAATACTTCCACTTTAAATTTCTAAAAACAATTATCATCTGAAATTCAAACATTTCTAAAAACGATCAGTCATGAATTGTAAACATTTCCAAAAAAGTATCGTCTGTAATGACACTTCTAAAAATATCTCATTTTATTATGTATAAAATGCCACAACATCATCGTCAGAAACACGTACTCCTAAAAAAAACGCGCACGGGTATTAGTGTTACACTGGAGGATCCATTGCTTCGGCTACCGTTCCTTTTATCAAGAATTTCGGGCCTAAACTTCTAACCTTGGTGTTATTACCAGTGTGTGTAGCTTCAGCAGGAGCAGCAGCTTTTGGAGCTACAGAAATATCAGTCAAAGCAACGGAGTTTCCCGTAATGGCTTAATAAGAAAAAAGAGAATGATTACATCGCCAACAGGGTACAGTAACAAAAAAACAAAAAAACGGAAATAACAATGTTATTTCCATAAACGTCTACACTTCTGGAAGTGCGAGCATTTCTGAAAATAATATCATATGTAAGAAATAACGAAGATGCCATACGTTCCAGCAGGATTAACTTTGTCAGCGTCGCAAATGAAGAGCATCACCCCAGCAGCGCGATGTAAAAATCCAGTATCGATTCAACTAGATGCGGATGAGGTAGCCTGTGCCCCTAATGGTCCTGATAAGCTCATGCTGACTATTCGTCAGGCAGCCGCGCTATCCAAGCACGATGCATCTAGGAAAAGTTATAATCATTAAACTTTCCTCGGCACAATTATCAAAACAAGGGGGTTTTGTTGAACCTTTATTGGCTGGTATTGCTGGGTCGTTATTTCCCCGGACGTATGGGTAATATTCTCGGTGGAACAGGCTCCAATTTCCTGGGACGGTAAGAGGTCTCGTAATTAAAACTATCTGAGAAAGAGGATTGACATTACAGGGGATGATGTATAAACCCGTCTAGTTTTGACATAACAAAATTAAATACCCGTGGTCGCAAATTTCAGAGTTTTTTTTTCCTAATGATCAGCTCCCGAGTAAAATTCATGCTGATGAAAGTTTTGATTAACATTCAAAATTATTACGATGGTCATGGGACGAACTGGGTAGCTGTAATCAGGGAGCCTACTCAAAAGGATGTGGAATATTTTGATTCCTTTGGTTTACTCCGTTCGGACTATGGGATTTGGTATCACCAGGTGCCCCAAAATAATCCGCGTACAGTTCGCTTCAGATTCAAGAGGTGGACGACAGCACCTGTGTTTGGTATTGTATTTGGTTATATCCGAGAGAGACACAGTGGAAAATCTCCAGTGGAAACGATTCTGAATTTAATAGACACTTAATATAAAAATGAACAGCAACAATTTGTGGTTTCTATAGTGCAGGACGAGGACGTGGAATGTCGAGGAGGTGGAGATCGCTGCCAAAAACAATCGTAAAATGATTAGGTTTTAGTGCGCTGTGTGTGGTGCGAAAAAATCTCGGATAGTGTCTAACCACTCCGTGTTTATGTGATGGAGGATTGTATTTGCAATCAATGAATAGTATCACGCACACTCAATGTTACAACTGCCGTTTGGATACGAGCAATGATAATATCACGATAAAACGGAATGCGTGAGTAGGCGGATGTGTCTAATATGCAGGATGTAAAATTATAAGAGGCGCTATTGATATCCATAAAATCATCGACAGACTCCTGATGCCAAAAACAGGATGGACATTACCCGGACACGATTACACTGGGCCTTGGAATCCTCCCGATGATCAATTAGATGAAAACAGTCAACCACAACCAGACCAGGTGCCTTACAATGAGGTGGATGTGATTGCCATGCAACACAATAATTGTTACAGAAACCATCCAGAGGCAGAAGCCGAATGCGACAAGGTGTTGTTAAACGAATTACGGGATTTAAAACCTAACAATTTTAGAGAAAGAGTTGACTGAGGTTTAGTGCACGGAATCATAAGCGCTAAACATAAATTAGCAACTGGTGTCAGTGCTCACAGGGAGCACCAAGAAAAGCTTGCTGAAGAATTACATAAACCCGTGCGAAATCATTTTCCAAGGCATAAAGTCTTTGCTGGGGGGCGGTAGGATGTAGATGATATTTGGTCAGCAGATTTAGTGGATTTGAGAGTACAGCGCTCATAATGATAAAATCAAATATTTGTTCACCATCATTGATGTGTAAAGTAAATTTGCTTGGGTTTTTCCCCTTACAAAACAAGACGCTTCTATCGTCGACGTGCTAAACAAACTAGAGAAAAAACAGGAAAATAATGGGAATATCATGGCAGCGAATTTTATAATAACAACCGTCTTAAGATTGGCTTAAAAAAATAACATAATATTGTGTAGCTCACAAAACCAAGGCAAATCCGTGGTGATCGAGCGGTTTCACAGGACACTGAAAAATCGCATGTGGAAAAATTTACCAGCGATAACACTCAACGCTGCTTAGACATTTTACCAGAAATCGTAGACGTGTACAATCACACGAGACAATAAAGTATCAGAATGGTGCCCACAGAAAAATGTAAATTTATTTTATTTTTGTCCCCCACAAATTTCATATAGGGGATCGCGCAGGAATTAGCAAACAAAGAAAGAACATGGACTGAAGAAGTATTTGTGGTGGATAAGGTTCATAAAACTTTACTCATCACCGATACGCTCAAAGATGCGGCAGAAGAACCCATTGAAGGTTATTTTTACGAGCTGGAAATACAAACAAAGAAAAACGACCAGGAAGTGTTCAGGTTAGAGAAAGTCGTTTCTAACAAAGGAAAAAATCACTCGTCAAATGGGTTGGTTTTCCCGACAAATTTAATTCCTGGATCTCGACGGCGGCAGTGAAGACTTTAACACCTTCGACGTTTGTGTCTTAGACGTTGACGTGATGTGCGATAACGCCATCTGCGTACATAGCGCAGCGGAAGTAATTTTATCATAAGCCGCTGAAACGTTTTTGCCCGATACTGGCCGGCATTGGGCAGCGCGTTCGGATAATCCCATCGTATCAATAATACGGTTAAACATGTTTCAAAAAATTGAATTTAATAAATTTCACACGGTCAGGAAGTAGTGTGCGTGCGATTTGATTCAGCAGGAGTTAACAATGTTCTCGTTGTGGCGCGGTCAAATTAAAACATCTGAATTTATTTCGAATGTGGTACTGCCATTTGTATAGTTGTACCGACAGTTTACGAACGGCGTAGACCGTGACACGACCATTATACTCCCAATGAGCATCGGTCTCACGCTCATCGGAAAAATCAGATCGGGCATGTAATTCAAATCGTTATTAGTTAGTGCCACGACTCATCAAAATATTTTTAGCACATCCTCGTCGACGTGATCTGGCGCAATCTCCATATCCGGAAGGTTATGATGATCGACATTCGCCGTATTCATTGTTATAATTGTACTTATTTTATTCCGTTAGTCAACAATCAATTAATAAAAACAGTATTGTATAAGCAACGACTCCAGGCTTTTGCGGGTTTTGATAAGAGCTTTTACCCCCCCCCTTTTCTTTTTGAAGACCCTATTCCGATCGATGATATCGATGCCAGGTCGGACATAGGTGTACGAAGAATTTTAGCCTTTCAGTTGGAGGAATATTGCAGCATTAAATTTAACGTGATCGTGCAGGTGCTCTTTAGAAAAATGGTAGAGGATGAAATCGAATTTAATTTTGCCACACCACAGCGAGCTCTTTATAAAGCAGCAGATGTTAACGCGAAATCGCTCTACAAAAAATAGCTAAGGATATCGAGAAATTTCAGCGACGCGGATTCGGATGAATTATAATGGGTGTAACAGGATTAGTTGACAACACGACCAAATACAATCCGCTAAGAGCGAGTTCCTGGATGTCGTTACCAAATAAAATATCAGCGAGTCAGGGTTGTATTAGTGTAAGAAATTTCTCGTGGATTATGAGCGGGCAAGTGTCCATAAAGAAATGCCAACTGGTTTGGGGGGGGGGTGGGTTGCAAAGAAATGTTTATCTGCTTTTACTACTAAAAAAATTAACCGATCAAGGCCTTGATTATGTCAACGTCATGGCGATGAAATCGCATAAAGAAATAAAATGAAAAAATAATGTTTAAAAATTTTCACTGCCATTTGAGGGTTTCTTTTGTAGTGTATGCCGATTTCGAGGCGCTGATTATGCCGTTGCCTATTCAGCACAGCTCCGCTGACAAATAGTACACAATCCCGTGTCAAGAACATGTGCCCTGTAGTTGTGCGTACAAAATCGTGTGAGTTACCGAAAACTATAATTCTGATGTGAAACTCTATCGGGGGTCGGATTGCGTCGAAAGATTCTTGCGGGATTTATTGGCAGAGATGTATGAAACAGAACCGATTTTTCCAACCCAAATTACTTTTACCGAACATTACAAAATTGATTTTGATAACGCCGTGGATTGCTCGATCTGTACAAAAATGCTGGATAATGGCCGTTTACGGAATCATTGTCATTACACCGGAAAATACCGAGAAGATGCTCATAATGCGTGTAATTTATATTTTGTAAACCCTTATTTTATTCCCGTGGTGATGCATAATCTGCGTTGATACGATTTGCATTTGATCGTAAAATATTTTGGGAAATTTTCACAGAAAATCAAACGTATCCCAAACAGTATTGAAAAATACATGTCGTTCTCGTTAGGCAGATTAAGATTCATTGACAGCTTTCAGTTCATGGCATCATCGTTGGACTGTCTCGTATAAAACACGAAACAGTTTTGGTATACCAAAGAAAAATAAGGGCATTATATCAAGTAGGTCACACGCAAGGGGGTTTTTCCTCAAGAATTTAAGAACGATTGGAACAAATTCGAGGAAAAATTACTACCGCCTAAGGAAGCGTTTTGTAGTGCTCTTACAGATTCAAACAATACTGAGATGTATTATGCTCATGTGTTAAAAGTGTGGGATGTGTTTGGGATGCCTACTATGAGAGATTATCATGATTTGTTCTTGAACACAGAAGTGCTGCTTGCTGCTCGCCATTGTCTTTGAAAATTTCAGGGATGTGTTTCTAAATTATTATGGGTTAGATCCTTGCTGATACTATTCCTCACCGAGATTATCGTTGGACACCGCACTTTAAATCAGCGGGTTCACCTTAAATTTGTTAACTGATGTTGACATATTCATGTTCAGTTTTGTCGAGAAAGGAATTCGAGGAGGCATCAGTGTCATTACCGACAGGCAATCGGTTACCAATAACAAATATTTACCCGATTACAATCCTAACGAGGAATACATATATGTCATTTATTTGCTTGATAATAATCGTTATGGCTGGGCGATGACGCAGCCGATGCCCGTCGGAAATTTCTCGAGGATGAATCCGGAATTTTCTTTTGCAGAGGACATACTCAACAGCGATAAGGATATTTTTTCGAACTCGATTTAATTTATATTCAAGAACTCCACGAGTAACAGAACGCTAGCACCAGAAAGTTTAGTGGTGACCGAAGACATGATAAGCCCCCATACCCTGCCGTTAAGAAACATATGTGGCGGAAAAGTGCTTAAATTAGTACCTAATCTCATGAGAAAAAAATACGTACGTGATTCATTACAAGAATCTCAGGCAGTGTATCCGATTAAGAATCGAATTGGTGATGATTCATCGTGTGTTCAAATCTGATCAGCGGAAATGGTTGGAAAGTTATATCAGTTTTAACACTTCAAAAAGGACACTGGCCATGAGCGATTTCGAAAACGATTTTTTTTTTTCAAATTGATGAACAATTCAGTATTGGAAAACCATGGGAAATATTCGTAAACAAGTAGATGTTATGAAGAGGTCAATCATGTGATGCGGAGAAATAAATTAGTAGCAGATCCCACGTTTGTTAGCATGAAACTTTTTGACAAAAATTTAGTGGCGATCCACAGAAAAAAAAACCGAGTTGGTGATGAGAAACCCATCTACTGCGCGGTATTAGATTTATACAAAATGCTCACAAACGATTTTCATTACGGGCATATCAAATCTCGGTACGGAAATAACGTCAAATTGTTGTTTACCGACACGGACAGTTTATGTTACGAGATTAAAACCGAGGATGTGTACGTGGATATGTTCTCGGACAAACATGTATTCGATCTTTCGGATTATCCTAAAACGAGTATATTTCACGAAGATTCTACCAAGAAGGTCATTGGAAAATTTAAGGATGAGACTAACTCAGTGCCAATAGCCGAATTTGTCGGATTACGAAGTAAAATGTATTAGGTCAAATTAGCATTCGGGATGTCAAAAAAACGCGCGAAAGGAATAAAAACAATATATCGTCAAGAAATCATTAACGCTCTATCATTATTTGGCAGTGTCAGGAAGAATTAAAATGTTTTCTTACATGAACACGATCAGATCGAATTGTCATAATCTATTACATACTCGTTCAACGAAGTGGGTTTGTCCTGTTACGATGACAAATGATATGCACTGGAAGATGGTATTACAACTTTGGCGTATGGTCATAATGATATTAGAGGAGATGATAATGATCGTTTATTGGTTGATCTCGGATTAATGTAAACAACAATAGGCGACCAAAGCGGTAGCCGGGGCTACAGGATAAAGATGATCCGAAAATTAAAGGTGTGTTCCAAACCGTCGCAAAAACATATGGTTCAGGATATAAAAATATCATATTTTGTGTTCGGGACCGCCTTTTGACATCAAATGAATTCAGCGTAAACTCATTGGTAGTCGAGCAGTTAAAAGAAAACGGGTCCGAAGACAATGACGTGTAGTCGAAACCGCCTCAAAAACAGGTTCAGGACATAGAAATATCATATTTTGTTTCGGAACCGCCTTTTCACATACTATTCATCATTTGATTTCATGGTTCAAGTATAATTAGATTTACAATTATCTGTTTTTCAAACTCAAAGTGCAGTGATTGATTACTGACACGTCTGAAATGCCCCATGTTGCTCTTTAAGTTTACAGCACATCTTGTCAAATTATCCAATCAAATTCTATTTTCTTCTGGCACTTAAATATTGCAGTACTTCAAGAAATTAATGAAATTATTGTAAAACCTTGGGAGCCATGCAATGACTGTGTTAATATCTGAATTCGTGTTATAACAGCACATGTTTGGTAAGGTTTCACTGTACCCTTTCTCTTTCGACATTTACTTACTAATGTGTGCATTCTAAAACAAATACGCTAGATATAATACATTTGTAAAGGGTATGTTTATCACAGAAAATAATAATAATAATAATAATAATAATAATAATAAGTGTATAGGCCAATACTCAGAATGTACATAAATGCCTAATCATCCTCCTTTCTACTGTTTTCACTGAATCTAACATCAGTTCTTCTTTCAGATCATTCTTCACTGATTGCTTCGTTATTAGGTATTTTATTTTCTGTCTGTATTGATGACATGCCCATGATACTTTCTCGGAGGAAATGTTCGAATAAATTCAACAATAACCACATTTGTAGGGCGGTACGCCGCAAATGTCGGATAGTTTTCTAACCGAGATACTCTCCTCTTAAACTGGTCTTTACCGGCGTTGGAAGTGTTGAACCTTTGGTTGAGACGGTGGATTATAAGAATATAATTTTTGCCTAGTTGCGGTTCTTTTACAATAAATTTTCGTTTCTTGTCCACCTGTTTTCCTTAACAATATTGTCCGTGCCTTTAAACCCTAGTTTTAAATTTCCATTCCTTTCAGTATAGTTGGATGTTGGGGCTCCTACATTAACAATGAGTTATTATCAAAATAATCTATGTTCGAGATAATTATAAAAAATAAAAATGTAATTTATTTGCAATAAAATGCACGAATCTTTAGGATGACAAATAAGACTATCTGAATAGAGGTTACAATAAATCTGAAAAATGTTCAGGGCAACTTTATGTTTTGAAAATATTAGTTTGTTTGTTCCTTTTTGTTTGTTTTAGTAGACTTTAACGTCCATTACTTTGCCGCAAATGTATATCCACCAACCACCCAAATTATTTAGTTGGACTGATGAATCTTCTTTGTAAGTATTATCTAAATAAATCATAATTTTGCTAGGAAAATCGGCACACAACAGAACCCAGAGTCCATGTCCGTTTCGTGATAGACAATTTTGAGGCTACTGTAATACTGAATTTAAAAATAATCTGCATGCAATACTGATTAAGTTAATACACAAATCACAAATTAATTTCATTCGTGAAATATAAATATCGATTGAAAATATTTGTAAAAACGTGTTGGGTCCTTTTCGCAGACGGTTAGTCCTTTTCGCGAAACGGGATCTTTTTCGCAACAATGACCAATATTTAACACTTTTATTTAAAAAAAGATATATTAAATGCATTGTAAAATGAGTTTCTACACAAAATAATTACATTTGTGGAAAAAGAATTATTGATTGATACTATTAGTAGAAACGCAAACCCCGTTTTCAACACTTTTCGCACATGATACCCTCCGATAAACAACGTCCTATAGAATATGTTGTATATAGTGCAATTTAAACTGAGATTCTCGCAGGGGTTTAGTGCTGTGGGAACGGAGTTCCCTAACTTTTTTGCGCGTTCTCTCAAGGTTTTTCGCGCTCGCCAATGTTCCCCCCCCCCCCCACCTTCCTGCGCAACTGAGTAACATGTGTTCTCTCACTTCTTTATTGCGTTATCTCACTTCTTTATTTAGCACTGGATTCTCGTATTCTCGCGGCAAATAATGTAATGCTGTAAGGGGCCCAAACAGGGTACGAAATAAACACGATGTTAGCAATAACATACCACATCGTCATGAGTAGCAAAATACTTAAAATGAATAGTTTTAAAAATTTTACATTACGATAGTTAGGAGTGTACACTATTATTTTCTGAAGAGGTAGTGCGGACTCCCGAAAATACGTTCTTTCCTCAATACTCCAATTTTATGCATAGTGAACCCACCACATTTATAATGATTTACAATCAACAGCTATTTGCAATTAATACGT
The DNA here is from genome assembly GCA_016617855.1 of Megalonaias nervosa. Lineage (NCBI taxonomy): Eukaryota > Metazoa > Mollusca > Bivalvia > Unionida > Unionidae > Megalonaias > Megalonaias nervosa. The sequence continues at coordinate 60,424 of JAECUM010010368.1, read as the reverse complement.
CCCTCGGGATAGGCGACTTCCGACTCTGTGAACTCGTACACATTGCTATTGTGTTTGTCAAATGGCACGTGCTGTTCTATAGACGATTATGTGTGTTGCTGGGGGAAGGGGGTGGTTTTAAACAATTACTTTGCAAAATTCCGTCCTCTTCTCTTATGAACATCCCATTAAAGGAACTGATCATGTACTTTGAAAATGTAGCTGTGACGTCTTCGGGTAACATCACTCATCTATTTTCACTCATTTTGTTCCTCTTTATTAAATATAAGAATTAATCATCTATTACATATTTGTAACATGTTTTCTCGTAATGTAGTAATTAATATGGATTACTGGCATAATGTCATTACATATTTTGGATATTATCAAATATATCAATAGCTAGTGTCATACACAACTGCAACATTCATGGATGACATCAATGTTCCATTACGACGACCCTTATTCTAGAACTTGTTTATCTTGGCAGTGAGCATATGTAAATAAGGTCAATCATGTAACTATACTTGTATGAGTGTATATCATCAAATATATCCATAGCTAGTGTCATATACTACTGCAACATTTACGGATGATGTCAATGTTCCATTACGACGACCCTTATTCTAGAACTTGTTTATCTTGGCAGTGAGCATATGTAAATATGGTCAATCATGTAACTATACTTGTATGAGTGTATATCATCAAATATATCCATAGCTAGTGTCATATACTACTGCAACATTTACGGATGACGTCAATGTTCCATTACGACGACCCTTATTCTCTACCTTGTTTTTCATGTCATTAAGGTCAATCATATCACTGTGCTTGTACGAGTGTAAAGATCAAGTCGCTGACCTTATTCAACCAAGCGGGACGTGATTCGGTTTTCGGCATGAGATGATGGAGACATACAGGTATTTGGATAGTGGTCAAAGGGAAAGTAGATCTTTGATATGTTTTCTGTTGGTTAGTTATTTTTGTATCTAATTTCAGAAAATTGTTGAAAGAATTTGTTTTTAGTTATGATCATTTACTTCTCTTTAATAAAACTACCGTTATAAACGACCGCCAGATGGTGCAGTGTCTATTTAGAACGGAAATAGTCGAATACCATGAGATTATGGAACCCGCGAGAATATGAGAAAAGACTGTAATATGAATAAAATAAATTTACAAAATTGCAACTTTTTTCCAGTTGCAAAAATCATTGATTCATGCAATAATCAATAACCTAACTACAAAATAAAAAACAAATTAAAGTTCAATCATGTTTGCAAAGCCTTGTAAATTTATAATGAAAGTTTTAAAGGTTGAATGATAGACTGTATTTTTAATAGAACCTATTAGAATGAAAATTGGTTGATTAATTTACCAAATTATTATTGACTTTCAATCAAGTGTAATCTGTTGCCCAAAAATTCACCCACTTTACTGCTTTTCCTTTGACTTCTAGATTTAAGTTGGATTTAAAAGTGAAAATGTTATAAAAGAATGTATTTGTGCTCATCCAATAGAATTTTCACCCTCATATTAAATTATTAACATCTACCTGCAGTTGAAAAATATAACACTATTAATATTGTTAGTATTATGGTAAATGAATTTCCATGGATAGAAAATCTACCACCACCTAACCTATCCCATTAATAGTCTATAAATTAGTTATCCCCCCACTTTTAAAAACGTGGGGGGATATAGTGATAAAGCTTTTCTCTGCATACATACATCCATGTGTTTTGTCTGTTGTTTTTGTGCGTTTTAATGGCACTTTGAAGACATTATTGGCTATATCATACCAAGGAAATGGAAGCCAAGTGCCTTTTCCATTGACATGCAGAGACAGCCAACACAAGCTGGCCTGCCAGGCATTAAAACCAGTGATGCTTGGATTACGAGTCTGACACTCTAACATCTGAGCTACCATGGCTCCCATCATGGATAATGCACCTGAACTTCTCCAACACTGTTAAAGCTACGCACATTAAATTTAGTTCAGTGATAGTCCTGTGGGTGTAGAAGATAATTACACTTCGGAATATGATACTGTTCCTTGAGGTGGGGTGGGGTTTGGGTGATTGTATATAAATTTCAAATAATTCCTGAGAAGCATGTCTCACATGTCTGAAATTGGCATATATGGACAAAGACTCAAGTGTCATCACAGAACAGACTTTGTTCCTTGATCACTACCTATCAACTATTGAGATCTCCACCATATAATAACTTATTGGGGTTAAAAAGAGATATCTATGCATGGAACTGATACCGTCTCTGGGAAATCATCCCTACACCAGGGTCATAACTTGGAAACTGTAGAAATTCCACCTTATTACCACATATACACTTATTGGATGTGAAAAGATGGAATTATACATACCAATGACTTTGACCCATGGGTCAATCCTTAACCCATAGACTTAGATGCTGTATTAATTTTGAAGCTTTTGAGATCCCACCCTAAAACCAAATATATATATATATATATATATATATATATATATATATATATATATATATATATATATATATACACATTTCCTGATCATGAAAAGACAAATTTATACATGCAACTGACATTTGCTTCTGGGTTCCATCTTTACCCCACAAGGACATAGCCCCTGTGTCAAAGCTTGAAAACTGCTGAGATCCCCACTTTACCACCATATACATACTGGCTGGGCATCAAAAGACAAATGCACATATCCAACTGACATTTGCCACTGGGTCAGTCCTTACCCTCAGTGACCTACTCAAGAGACTTTTACTCTGGGGTCAAGGTCCATATGAGGAAGAATGGGGATGTGTTTAACAAACACAGAATTCTAGTTCATATTTCACACTTAAGAGGTCAAAAATTTAAAGGTTTAAAGGTAATATCATATAAACTACCATCATTATAATCTAGTACAGTACTGGGTAATAATAATAATGATAAATGTTGCTCTTGTCATTCGTTATCTAGTAGTACTGTAGTTGGTGTTTTGGTGTTTATGTGTTTTTGTTTTGTATATTTAATTTGTATTGTTTTTTGTCTTTTCTTAATGATTATATGTTATGTATATCTGTATTTTGCACCTGACGTTGTGCAAAATCAAGTTAATGGTGTTCTGACCAGTGACATTTATTTTGTAAACAACGTAATACACAGCTTATATTTCTCTATCATTGTGGATTAAATATTCAGATTATTATTAGTAAACATGTCTACTTCAATAAAGTTAAAGATACAGTCTTGATTCTGACCTTGGAAACTTCTAGCCTAGAAATTTCTTATTAGTTGAGAGAGTATTTTCAGAGAATGGTAATTGTGAAGTAGTTCAAGGTATATAATCTTAATTACATTGGGACTGTTCATTTTTTCCATAACATCTTAGCAGCATTAGTCTAACTGTTGTGTTCAGTTTTTAATTTGGGTGGAATTATTTATTCAAGTTATTATTCACTGGAATTATGTTGTTGTTGTTATGGAGTTTAACACCATTTTTCAGCACAAGATAGACTTTACATGGTGGCCAGTATAACTGGTGGAGGAAGAACCTGGGAAAATCCTGGAAAGGACCTCTGACCCATGGGAAGCTACTGGCAAGTTTTCTCACGTACCCACACTGGCTGAGCCCAAGACTCAAACCCATATAGACAAAGGTAAGATGGCAGTGATCTGTAATGGTGAATGCTTTTGACCACTCAAGGCCCTCTCTGGAATTATAAAATGCTCAAAAATATTCTTGGACTAAAATATTAATTTGGTATTAAAGTGAATTCAGACAAGGACATTTTGGATTATATTATCGTGATACATCAAATGACTGTAGAACAATGCCACACTACAGGCCATTGGCACATTCAAGACTACAGGCACATCAACACATTTGGTATCTGAATTTTTTTGGGATACCACTGAAATTCAGTTGGAACTTCATACATTTTTATGTGTGATAAACTTTTAGGACTATTTAATTCACAATACTACAAGTTCTTTATAAATTTTCACTTTGTATTCTAACATATAATCAAGGACTTTGAAGATAATGAAGGAGTTTTAAAAATGTCTTCTTTAACAGTACATTCCTAGCAAAGGTAAGCACAGTAAAAAAAATGAAAATAAACACAAACCCCCAGAAAATAAAAATACATTAAATCCAGAGATCTGCTTTCTGATTTGTATTCAGTGCAAGACCCAAAGAAATGTATTACTAATAAAATATATCTTCTTCTCAAGATAGACGTAACAGAGAGATGTTTAGTGTTAAGAATGAATAATGTGTTCACCACTTTTCAGGCAGATTCAAAGAATCAGACCATGATAATATCGTAACTGAAATAATTATAATTAACAACAATTACTAAGGTTCGAAAAATTATTTTATTTTAATAAAATGCAGTTTGAAATCAAATCAAGCAAACATGGAAAAATAAAATGTATTCAAAGTTCAAAAACAAAATGTACAGTGTACAGCAAAACATCATGTACACTGTGTGTTCAACAAAATGTCATTGACATATGTGAAGTGTGTACAACAAAACATGTCATGATACAGCTCTTCCTCATTATAACACAGTAGTTGGGGTCCATAACCATTGAGCACAATACAAACTGCACTGCGTTATACCGAGTATACTGTGATATATATGGAACCGTGATATATTGAGAATTGCATAACATACATGTCTATGGTATAGTGGGTAGTGTAAAAATTTGTTACTGCCATTTTGAAAAGGAAACAAAGATATAAAACTAAGTTTCACTTTGGTTTTTTTCATTCCTTATTGTTATAACATAGGTATGATTTTGTTAATGGGATCATTGTAGTACTGTGTTACATCAAAAATTGCATTATAACCAAGCATATTATAAAAGGAGCTGTGTTAAGTACCTTATTTTGCACAACTGTAAGAATATCCCTCATTATAACGCTTCCTGACTTATAATGCAAGTCACCTTATGACTCATATGACCAGCACTGTATGTCCAGCTCTGGAGAGTTTCTTCAAGTTTCAAGGACTTGTTGAAGTTTTCAAGGAATATTTGTTTTCATGGAATGTGTTCTTTAAATTACTGCAAAAAAGGTAGATAGTATTTGCCTCATAATTTATGCCTTTCATAACCAAGAAATATGTTTCATTATGTAAAATCATGCCACCTATTTTCTTCTCTAACAAGTGAATTTCAAGCAAAGGTAGGGATTGCAAATATGATGTGAAAGTTTTGCACATTTGGTGGATTTTTGGGGGGCTTAACTTGAGAAATTGTCCTGAATCTTGCAAGCACAGGTCCCAAAAATTACAAAAATTCCATTTTAACAACATATTTACACTGTGCACTTTTAAAAAACCCTTAAATTTAGGTTAATTTCATAAGCTTAAAGCTTATCACAACAAGCGTAAACAGACAATATAATCAAGTATCCCCATCACATCTAAATACTGCAAGAGTTAGCTCCCATGGTATTTTTTGAGATCTCTACACTCCTTAAGTTTGTTCTCCATCCCAATATGGTCATGCCCAATACAACACATGTAAGATCCATTTCTGAGACTGATTCAACCCACAACATTAAGTGGTAACAATGCATCAAGCAGGCATATTAGCAGGCTTTGAAAAGGTCATGATATACTTGGCAAACTTCGAACAGTGGACAATACATCAACCAGGCATGATTGTAGGCTTTGAAAAAGTCATGATGTACTAGGCAAACTTTTAACAGTGGCTTCCATCCAATGAGGTAATAATAAAACATGTAACAAATCACAGTAACTCTTCCATTCTGGATGAAACTATGAGTCACTTTAAATTCTTTGGGATCAAGTTTCATGGTTTGTTTAAAAAAAGTCACATTCATTGATACTTTCTTGGATTTGTCATCTGAGAAGATTTTATAAAATGATACAATATTGTACTGAGTGATGATGCACATCATTCCTGCCACAACACGATGTGTCATGCTAAGAATGTTTTTTTTACTCCCAAAACCCAAGACAGGGTCATGTTTTGAAAATCCCAATTTTCAGTAATCTTCAAAAAAAAAGAATGGCTGACAAAAGCTAGGGTAACGTGTTAATACTGAATTATAATATGACTGGTGATGGGTATATTTAAAAGAGTGCGTTCATCAGTCCATCATGTTGTTTTCTTAAAAATCTATTCCAGATATTTCTTTAAGAAAATAAACTTCCACCAGAACTGATGTAAATCAACACTATGATTCAACACATCAGTCTATGGACATGTGTTGAAAAACAGTCCAGGTGAGCCTGAAATCACACATCTGATATCAACCTAACACCCAATGCAAAGCAGTTGGCCAAGAATGCAAAAGTTTCAGTAAATTAAGTTTCTCCAAGAAAACCTACTGGTTTATATTAAAGCTAGGAAACCAAGCTTCTCCAAATCTCAAATACAGCCCTAAAAAAAGGCCCAAATGTTGTCTTTTCTACCTTCTAATATATAGACCTAGGGCAATAACTCATGTCCACTACATCCCTCTGCTGCCACCAAGTGACACTAGTTTCAAGTTGAGTGATACATCAACTAATTGCAGAGAGATTGGATGGGTTTTAAAGTACACCAGTCTCTTGTGAACTCATGCACAATGGGGTCCAAAAATTGACAAAACTACTATACAAGTAAAGGCACTAGTTTCTGAGGGACTTATTAAAAACTAATAATTCATCAGTAATTGACAGAACGAGGCAAAAACAGAGGGGTGGTGGCAGGTAACATTGTTGAATATTTGTTCTATAATCATACTGAACTTAACTGTGAATAAATCTTTCTTAAAAATGGTTGAGTTTGTTTTTCTTTATAAATTACTTTCAAATTCAGGATAAACTATCATCAAAGAGATATTTAAAAACATTATTACAAATGGTTTCCATACAAATTAACATGTGTACTGCTAAACACATTGTGTACTATATCATGGCATTTTGTGTTGAATTGGATACATTCTAATTTTATTGTTCATTCAGAATTAAACATTTCTTTTTTAAAAAGATTGACATTCATTTTGGCAAATGATGACATCAAAACTTGTGCTGTTTTAATTTTGTTCCTTCTGTCACTAGATAGGTTGATTGATTGATATATAAATTTAGTTACAGCAGAATACAAAAAATAAATTCATAAAGCTTAATTATTACCAAACATGAATTTTAATGGGTTTAATTTTTTTTTAAAAGATGCATATGAGAACCTTTGCAGTTTGTGACACACCTGAAATATCACTTGACATTTTACTGCTTGATTCACTGAGTGTACCTCTCCCAACAACGAATTTGTTTTATTCCATGTTGGTGCTAGAATCTCCTAAGCCATCCATAGCTTGCCATGTAATCAGAATCATTATTCATACTTTCTGCTATTTTCTCAGCCTGGGCCTTGAGAATTGTTGCAGAGAGAGAAACACATTGTTCACACTGCTGTATGAACCAGGTGTACACAGCATCATCTAATTCCATATCTTTTGCAGTCCATGCCCAATTGTTGCTTGACCCCATCATTGGAAATCTACATCATGGATATAATCCCAAAATCGGTGCTCATCCTTGAGCCAACCTCTGAGCGCAGACTTGGCAGTTTTCAGTTCACTACAGACTTTTATCTCACTTCACCATTATGAACCCTATCTATGACACACAGCTTTTCATTCAACAAGTATACCTTTCGCTCGATTCTTTTACTCTCCATTATCACATTTACAAATGATCAGGATACATTACTGATTAATATAATTTACTTATGTTAAGTACATAAAATTTGAAACCATGTTCGACTGGTCAAATAAAATGTGTTGATTTTGAGACATGATACTGATCACAAAAGCTTATGCAGGTAGGATTTGCATGCATTTGAGCAATTTTATTGTACCTCTTTTGCTTGATTCGATATAAAAGACATATTTAATGTCATAAAACAATACAGGTCTCTTTTAATCGAATGTTACAATGCAACAAACACTCCCAAAGTAATATTTCAAAACAAATCCAGTACTTAAGTAAGTTCTCACAGACATGCTTGTGGGCAATGATGTGATCTTCGATCGACTCTTATGTTTCAATAGAAAAGAACATGTCACGATTATACATTGTTTACACTGAAACAGAGATAAAAGATTAAAACATGAACTGAAGCTGAAAAGACATATTTAATTGGTGGGTTTTTTTTTAATGTTTAAACCTGTTATAATTTACCAGAATTTTTCATTGATTGCTATTTTGCCACATATTTCTATTATTATTATTTACAATGAATTGAGAAATATGTTTCCAATAAAATCTTACAAAATATGTGATTTCTTATTAAAACTTGTGAATTTCATGATGTTGAATCCAACTTTTCAGGTACTAACCAACATTTTTGATGATAAAATGAATATCTCAAGGTTTCATTTACCAATTCTGATCACAGTTTTCTTTACATTCAACACAAAGTGGCCAATTTCTGTGAAAAAATGGAATCCATGCAAGACAGTGTTATAAGCAGGTTCACGAGTTATCAAGGAAGTTGTATAATATGATCAGGTAATTATTCTTGGAGAAACATAATTTACCAAGAAATTTTTTTTCTTCTCTTCCCCAATCACATTAACATTAGAAGGATAGGTAATAAAAGGGGGAATACTTAGCATCCTTCCTACACCCCAGGCATCCTTCATGAGGATGAAAACCTGGATTCCCTAAATGAAAGATAACTCACACTCCTAAATTTCGAGTAGCAAAACTGACGGTCACATATCCATGACAACTGTGCCTAGCTAAGATGAACTCTGCTTACCAACAAATTTTACTGGTAAATTCCACAAAAGTGCTAAAATACTGCTTGTGAGTAGGTTCAGTTAATGTGAACTGGGTCTGGTGGTCACCTGCACAGTAGCTTCTGGACCAACCAGATTCAATTCTTGTCTCTGAAGCTAAATCCCTGGGATAAAAGACTGAAAAGGCTGACTGTACATGCTGGCCATCAGCTTATATTATGTCTAGGATAAAAAATTTACATTCAAACACAACGCTCAGAGATTGCTTTAATTTCTTAAACTGAAACCTTCATTAGGCATATCTGATATTTTGGGACTTCAGATTATGTACTTGACAATAGGGCTTGAGAGCTGAAATCTTCAGACACAGTGCTCACCAAGAGAAAGAGTTGCTTTCTTGTTCTATGATTTTACTGTGTGCTTCAAGTAATGCATGAAGGCATGGACAGGGTCTTGCAGAGTCACTTTTCTCAACATATTTAACAAAGGGAGTGTATGACAATGCCCTGATTGCCTGGTGACAGCAGCCTATTCTTGGCTACAAAACCTGGCTACATCATTAGGACCGCAGAACCATCTATCTGAACCTGAGATAGTTTGGGTCAGTTGAAAGAGCATGTAACTTACTCCCCTTGCATGCCAGAGCTAAAGCTGACAGAGAACATATTTTGTATGACAGTAGCTTTAGCAAGGTTCTGGATAAAGGCTCAAATTGACCTAAAATGAACCCTTTGGAAACTGTGTGATGGGTTTTTCTACTGTTAGGAATATCAGCCATATCTGTTAGTGGATCTGCATCATTTGTTTGAAACTAAAAGGGCTTCAAGCCTGAATGCTTTCTGTCCAATGTGATCAAATTCATTTAAGTGGTGTTTGGGAAGAAGTAATTTAGAGGTTTTTCTATTTTTGTAACAATGGTCATAACTGACATCAGATCAACATCATTTGTAAAAAAAATGTTAAAGATCTTTATGCCAGGATGCTCTCTGCCATAATTGGTTGAGGTTTTTGAGAAGTTTAAAACTGCAAATGAAATGGATACATGGCACATGACAGATGCAGAACCAAACCATAGCTAATTTGGTTTTATGGCCTTGATAGCTAATAATAAAAAAAAAATATGGCACAAAGAAAGTCATTTAATCATTTTCAAAATAATCGAAAAAAAATATTCATATACAAATTTAAATATCTTTACAATAATTGCAAAACATTACATCCTCTCTGAGAAAAGTACAAAATAATGCCTCTATAAACTAGTTTTCATTTATGTATACATATGGAATTACACTAATTAAAAAATTATCTCAGTTAACTATGAAACTGAAAGTATAATGGCTACCTAAACTGATGGCAAGTAACCATGATGACCAAGTTTACCACGGTGATGACCTCCAGAAGGATGAACAGTACCATTAATGAGTGGCTGGTCCATAAAGGTAACAAAGCAATTAGTGTCATGAATGCATGGTGATGATTCCAATTCTAGCATGACAACAGTGTTCACACCTTGGTTCAGCACTGGCTTTGGAACATACAATCTGATCTGTGGGCCAGCAGCTGGCCAGTAGCGGCCCAGATTGAAATTATTCATCCATACCTGACCCTGCAACATAAAATGAATACTGTTAATATGCTAAATTCAATAGGACCATAAAATCTAGATAAAAATGTATGCACTAGTGTTTAATATAATAAGAATTCCATACTCTTATTTTTGTCATAATTATCTCAACGTAAAGCTTCTATATCTATGCTTATCAACCAAAGTTAACCATATTGTGCCAAAAGAAAGTTTGTGAAAGAAAAGAAAGATTGCAAAAAATGAAAAGGAATAATCAGAAAAGGGGAAACTTTATGAATAGATGTCTTCTGTTCAGAGATGAAAAAAATTATCGTAATTATAATGGAACAGACTCATAAACGTTGTAATTTGTGGACAGACATCCTCTGTGTAGAGGTTAAAATCATCATAATTATAATGAATGGACTCATAAACATAGTCTTTTGTGGACAGTCATCCTCAGGGTAGAAGTTAAAATGATCATAATTATATTGCAACGGACTCATAAACATTGTCTTTTGTGGACAGAAATCCTCTGTGTACAGGTTAAAATTATCATAATTATAATGGAATAGACTCATAAACATTGTCTTTTGTGGACAAACATCCTTTGGGTAGAGGTTAAAATTATCATAATTATAACTGAAAGGACTCGTAAATGCTGTCCATTGTGGGTAGATATCCTCTGTATAGAGGTTAAAAGTCATAATGTGACTCATAAATGTTGCACATTGATGGACAAATGTGTCTTGTGGAAAAACCATTTATATAGATGTGATTAGCTTCATCAAGAAGACTGAGAAAGGAGAAATGTCAGTCAGTACAACATATACAGTGGAGCCAGATGCTTCTAACCTATGGAAAATGACTTCAAATAGGTTGATACATGAGAAAGAAGGTCATCACAAAACAGTTAACGACAAACAATGGATTATTAATTATCTAGTTGATAACATGATTTCCTATCTATGCTTGCAACAATTTTAAATTTAAAGGACATTTTTATATACATTAGTGATGGAGGAATGGATATGCATTCAATATGATGCATAATTTATCATTAATGGAAATGAATGCAGAGAGAAACAGACAGGGTAAGAAATAAGCTCTCTTCATTTTGACCTTTAATTGAGAACATGACTGCTAGCCATCTACATAACTAGAAACTGTTTCTAGTATCATTATTACAACTTAATTCAGAATTCAAGGAGGTTCTCTCTCTCTCGCTTCAATATAAATAGAATAAATATTACAAATATTTTATTGCCATAGACAATTATTGACACAACTGCTTTTGTACCGGAGCAGTGGTTTGTGTCAGTATGTGTGCATGTGAGAGAGAATGTGCTGTTATAAATAGTTCACTGTGCTGTATTGCTTCTGATATATGACACAGAATAATTTAAAACACCAATAATTTAAAACAAAAATAAAAGATATCTTGCTCAAACATCTTCAGCAGTTAAATTAAGAAGAAAATATTTGTAAATTAAGAAGAAAATATTTCTATTTTAAATTAACTTTTCAATCTGTTCAATATGACACAAACTTTCACAACAAAGAACTCTTCATGTGAACATATGTGTGAAACAGGCTAAGAATAAGAGGTGTGTTCAAACTGCTACGAACTTCTAGAAACTGAGACCTGACATAAACATTATCAAAACACTATTAACCCAGCCATATTTAGTCACATGTTCCAGGAATATCCTGATGGCTTCCATAGCAAACATTCAATTTTCATATCAACCAGGCAGAAAATATATTTTCCACATCAGCCCAAAAATACAACAGTAAACATTTTATTGAAGAATTGGGGGAAATATTTAACATGACTTGATCAACAAGTAAATGAGTGCCACCTGGTCTCAACAGCAGCCTAGTGACAAACATAATGATGACATCTTCTCCAAAACCATGTCATTTAATGATATTAAAGTCTAATGAAATGTTCCACGAGGTATGTTCTAGTCGGCATTATTTCTTATAGCCTCAATAGCAGCCATTTATCTTTACATCAACTAAGTGGAAACATGTTTCAGTATTTCTGAAAACTATTATGGCAATGAAGTCAACATTTATAAGAAAATGAATCTTTTTCTATATTTTATACAATACTTGTATCTTGGTGGATGGAGGCAAGACAGAGCATTGGACTTTCTTTCTAATCAGGTTTTTATCTTTTCTTTCAACCATAAGAAAAATAATTTTTATAAACAAATTCAATAAAATGGCCAGTCCATATAATGAATGCAACATGGAGAAAATTTTCTGAACCTAGTTTAACTTGAAAAGTGATATTGTTGTTTACCTTTAGTTGAATGTTAGTGAGCCATGTCATGCTCACTTGGGTCTCTTATACTCACTTTATTTTAAAAAAAATATGTTTCACATATCTAACAAAAATGAAAGTACCATATATACTTGCCTTCAAGTTGAGACCAACTGCAAACTGTACAGACCCAGATCTATTGTCGCATAATGCACTGACAGATCTGGGTCTGTGTAGTTTGTTAGGAGTAGTCAACAGAACAAAAATACATAAACCTTTGATGTTTGCAGTCTGACTTGACTTTTAAGCGAATATATAAGGTAGTACATCCAAACCTTTGTCCATAGTGACATATCGAAGTAAGTGTCCATTGGATGAGGCGCCTCCATTGGAACAACTAGTTGTCCTGCATACAATGCTGGTGTGTTCAAAGGACCATTTTGTCTGGGATAAGAACTGGAAGATAAAAAAATGCTGGTACAAAATATGTCACAAATAAAGTTTAAAACAATGTATTTACTTATAAATTCTTTCACCAGGAGGAGAACATTTGGAGTAGCTGACGATATAGAGACTGGTTTGGATGACTGCATAGAGATATGCCATGACAGCTGGCCCAAGCTGGTCTGGACTGGGTTCAAACCTGTTACTCGCTTCCTGTTAGTCTTTGATTATAAATAAGCCACCATGTGGAAGAAGGAAAATATTACAACATTTACGATATGCTACTTGTTAAGATCGATCAAGATTAAAAGTTTCATCAGTGTAGGGTCAAAACAAACTTTACTAATCTATATGCAATAGGGTCAAAGATAACAGATAATGTGGGAAACAAGTGTCTAAAATAACTAGCATTTCCCAGCATGAAAATTAGCTTACAGTGATCTAGTTTGGCATGGCTGAGCACTCTTTGAGATGCATCCACACAAATTATCATGAGTGTAGGTGAAATATGGTCCAAGATATTGACAGTGTAGTGAATAAATAACTAAAGCACAAAAGTCACTCAAGCAGTAAAATTTGGTCACAGTATCTCAACTCTAAAATGGTGGAATTATTCATTCTGAAATGCATTCACATAACAATTTTCAGGAATGTAGGTACAATAAGATTTAAGATATTGAAGATGTAGCAAACAAAAATAGTTGAAAATACTTAAGTCACTCTATCATGAAAATCAGGTCACAGCGACCTACTTTGAATATAAATTTGTTACTCTCACTGGGATGTATCTGCATAACAATTTACATGATATCCAAGATATTCAGGGCATAATGAACAAACGAATCAACACACAAATAAACAAATGAACATATGATCAAAAGGACAAATGCAATATCCTCACCCAATTTTATGTCCTCTCCCAACTTTATTGGTAAAGGGTTATTAAAACTGAACGTATTAATTGAGCATCTAATTACTTTTTGCATTCTAAGATGAAAAACCTCCATCTTCTGTCTTTTAATACATTTTAATACCTTTGCTCAAGATTTTCTCAAGTTTTATTTTTGGCCCTATTAAGGGCTTCTCCAGTAAAACATACTTGGGATCCAGGGAAGGCACTTTCAATCTGGACTAACAACCAATAGATTCAGTTTATAATTTCGTATCATTCTGAAATAAACTGTTGGAGTAATCCGAGCACTCCCTGGTTACCGTGTAAGTTTAAATGGGAGCAATCTTGAGTTATGATATAAAAAGAACACAAATATTTTCTGTGAACATTTTCTTAAATCTTTTGGATATTATAATTAAAATTCACATAAACAGTCTTTCAAAGAGACACAACTGCTTAGGAAATACATTGTGAGATAGTCGGCTTACAATAGTAATGTTTTTAGTGGCAAAATGTGTATTGTGCAAGAGGATTAAAGAAGATGTAACTGTTTTAGACTGAATGACTGGACAAGTGTGATGTTCTCTAGCAGAGGATATATCAGCCAGTCTGTGAGGGCGTCACCATTATGAGTCACATTTGTTACGAGACCCTGCAATAAAAAGAGAAAAACCAATTTATTAAGAAAAGTATGCTTTTACTATAATACCTACATGATAATAATATATTAACAGTATTACCACTACCTCAAAAGTCCAGCACTCCCAAATTAGTTTTTAGCCAGAAAAGTGCTAAAAGTCATCTTTCCACTTAGATACAAGTCAGACAAGAATGATCTCCCCTTGGATAGAGAAACTGGTGCTAAATCCTATCTATTCAATTACAACTGAGGCAGTTGTGCACACTATCAGATTATAAAATGTAACTGAGGAAAGGCTGGCAGGGTATAACTGTAATTTTTTTATGATTTTTAGGTAAGTATTATCAAAGAAACATTTTAATTCAAAATTAAGCTTCATGTTCAAATACATTAATTGATTGCAATACAACAAGAAAATAATTTTTCTAGTAAAATATGTTTCTTTGCGAATACTTAACCAAGCATAATACCTTAGGAGAACTACTACTACCTCGCAAATCCAGCCCTCCCAGATACTGCTTTGAGCTAAAAAGAGCAAAAAGTTGTCAGCCCACCTAGGTGGTGATCAGGCAAATTCATCTCCCCTTGATATAGGGATTGACATGTATTTTGCTGATTCTGCCTGCCATCACTAATGTGAGAGACCATTCCATCTGTATAAGTTGATTTTTCCAGGACAAAGAATTTGCTATTACATTGAGACTCAGGAATATGATGAACTTGGAAGTGAATTTGTTGTTGATGATGCCACTCTAGAAAGTCCCACACAAGTATGCAAAGGTCTGGGACTTGGTTCTGCCTTGTCATTTGAGATAAGTCACCACAGAGTGTTGTTGGAGCGAAAGAGAACACCCTTTCCAGTTAAAAATTAATGCCAGTGAAAGGCTTTCAAAATGGCCTTCATCTCTATGATATTGATATGTAGATGCCAGTCCAGGGGAGATCACACTCCATTGGCTTCCCAAAAAGAGACAGTGTACCCCCATGCCTTCTGTACTTGCATCTCTACAGACTGTGATCTCTGGCAGTGTACTTCCAAAGGTATACCTGCCATGAACCAAGTTAGGACACTCCAAGTCTGTAGATGGTACATCATATTTGTGTAAGTGGAAAGAGCAAGGTCCAGTGGGCAAACTTTCACCCTCCACTGGGATAAAAGAATCATTTTAATGGGTGCATATAAAGGTGACCCAGGATGATGAGGTCCACTGTCGCAATCTAGCAAGCCTCGAAGGACAAGGAATTCTCATACAGAGAGATTCCCTTGAGAGTAATGAAGCCATCAGGGTCCTGATTTCAGTACCTGTTTTTGAGAGGGACACATTTGCTTTACCTGTTTGTTGAATTCCATACCTATTTGAAACAAATTGTTGACATTGTACTAGGTCAGAGTTGTCCTTGTTGATGAGGAAACCTAGATTGTAAGCAGTGTTAACAAAGGTTATCATATTGTGTTCTAGTATATAACTCACCTGATGTTTTTGCAAGGTGTCATCCAGGTAACTTGATGTCACCAACTGGGAGATGGTCTGACATAAGCCATAACATGGTTCATCAGATGAGTGAAGACTCATGGACTGATATTAGTCCAAGTAGATGTGCTTGGAATTGATAAAAGATGTCGTTGTAGGTGAACTGCAGGAAGGAATTCTCATCCAGGAACTTCCTGAAAGCCTTGTGAGTGGGAATGTTAAGATATGCATTTTTTAAGTCCATGCTGATTGCGAAGTCTCCCTCTTGAACAGCATTCAACATACACCGTTGTGTTTCCATTCAGAACCAAGGAGCATGAATGAAATGATTGAGGGTATGTTAAGTCAATGACAGTGCACAGAGTACCATTTGCCTCTGGGACCAAGAAAAGTCTGGAATAAAATGCCAGTGAATTCATATTTGCATGATTTCTACCACCCTTTTCTCGAGAAGGTAGTTAATTTCTTGCTGCAAGGTCGTGGCTTTGCATGGGTCTATTGGAATGTTTGTAGCTGATGGGGCTCTAGAGGAGGAAGTGTTTTGATCGTGATGCAGTCTCTCAGAAACCACTTGTTGAGTCCACTGATTATCATGGCAAATTTTGTCCCAGTTGGCAGCAAAGAAATGAAGCTATCCTCCTTCCAGGATCTGTGGTAAGGACCATGTGGAGATGTATGTAATTTTTTGAGAGATGGAGTAGGTCCTGCAGAGAAAGTTTGGTGTAAGTGATCACTACTTTTGTCTTTATTTCCACTTTGGTTCATGAGAACCATGGTTTTCAATGGGAGAAACTACAGCAGGACAGCTTGTCAGAGATTTGTGTTCAAGTTGTGGCCCTTGCTTCCTTTTGTTGATTTCCTGAAATGCCCCTGTATCAGTGTTGTGGTTTAAGGTGGATTAGTAGAAACAATGATGAAAACTAAATGGAATGTGCTGTTGTGAGAAAAATAGATGGATGATGCATGGATCTTGTAATTGATGATGTAAACAATTCAAAATATTGGTGATTCTACCAGACTGCTGAAGTAATCTTAAGTTGGATTCTTCCTTTTTTGTGATAAGATCAAGAGATGCTGGAGCTCTGGTCCAGGTGGTTGACAGGGTTGGAGGTGGGCTAAACTCCAGAGGTAAAAGGTGCAAAACTTCTTCAATCGCAGCTCTGAAGTCTTCCCATGACATGCTGTAGTCAAGAAGTAACATAGGAGACTGAGAACAAGCATCGTCGTCTTTGTCTGCATGAGGTGAGGCTGACATCTCTTGGGTTGCCTGAGGAGTTGTGAAGAATGTCAAGGTCTGCCATTGACAAAATTCATGGAGTACCCTGAAGTAGAAACAGTGAATTCCAATTGGTCACTGATTAAAGAGTCCCCTCTATTCACCAAGGGTTGAAAGAACTGAGAAGTGACATCTGTTGGAAGTTGAGGTACAAACCTTGGCATTGTAAATAGAGAGTGCTGTGAGGCCATATGTGGCTTAGACTGATCTATATTTCCCTGTATACACAGAGTTTGACAGAAAGGAGGACAGACTGACTTCCGGTAACTTATCATGTATGTGTTGAGGACTTTGTCCCCAAAGAACCCTTTTGGCAGGCCTAGGCCAGTCAAAATGGAAATAGACCATGTTTGTTGGGAGAATGTTGTCCAAGTCATAATGATGGGATAGGTTACGGGATGTTTGATCCACATGACTAGTCCATGTATCAATTGAGTGAGAGGATACATTGTTTTACTCGTTCCCTTGAAGATCATTAAGAGCTGTGGAGTAGAACCCTGTGGAGGTAAGGCCTAAAGGTATCACCAACAATGAGGAGTCCTGTGGTGGTGGCATAGGTGCTGGGGCTGTTTCTGATTGCATAGATTTTGAGCATTTTGAAACTGGAGAGCCCTTTGTTGATATATCTCACTTACCCACCAAATCCCACACTGAGGGCATGTCAGCATGTAGTCTGATAGTGTCTTTGTCCTTAGTCAAGCATTTCTGCACTTTGCCATTGGTCTAATCTGTAAGACAAATAGAGGAGAACATATAAATCTGTTGTAACCCTGCACCTGTCTCTTATTATTGAACACAAAGATGGTGCAGAGCTATACCTTATAGCTTTACCTGGAAGATGGCAGGTGAATTTAATAAAGCTGTGAAGCATCCAGTAAAAACCAAATAATTCACCATACTAACTGTGAGATGTTTGAGAAGAACCTGTACAGGTAAATGCAATGAAGCGTGGCATCTGGACATTAAATGTATTAACAGAGAAACCTCACCTGCATGTAGCCAGCCATTGTGGAATTGTACATGTATTAAGAGTTTTCTATAGGTCTCAAGGACTTTCAGGAACGTAAATTTAAAAAGTACAGCCCAAATTTATTGTGAAGTCACATAGGCTACCTGTACAAATATCCATGTACAATTAAATATGTAAAGATGACAAAATGTGGTAAAATTGTAAAGGCAGATCTTTGTCGGCACAGAAAGAAAGAAAAGTTCGAAATATAGATGTATATGTTCCTTAGAAGTTAAAAGTCCTCATTAGTATCAAAGTTGATTCTGGCTTTTATGAGGTCTCTTATGGTGAAAGCAATCTTCTTGGTATGAGTCGAAGTAGTAACTGAAATATTCACAGGTTTTGCTGCTAATCCCTATATCAAGGGGAGATAACTCCATGACCACCATCTAGGTGGGCACATAACTTTTAGCTCCTTTTAGCTAAAAGTGTTGTCTGGTAGGGCTAGATTTGCAAGATAGTATAAGTTCTCCTAAGATATTATGATTGGGTAATGTATTTGAAGAAGAAAATAGATAAGTGGTGGAGCAAGTTACATTCTCTTATTTAGAAAAGACCCAATCTATGGTTCCCTATTGCTAGTGAAGCAGCTTCAAATCATATAGGACATCCAGGTTAAACTGACCTATTGCCACTTGTCAATCATGCTGATCAATTAACCAATCATCGAGCGTAAATTAGACTCACCTCCAGGCACTGCTTACGTCTGCCATTTTCCTCCAACAAGCTGCTTGTGGCAATAATAAATTGATTATGATAGGTATTTAAAATTTTTGCAATGATTTGTTGATTTCTTGATCAATAAGGGTGAAATGAAGTCAGTGGGAGCCTTGTAATTATGACTGTCAATATTCAGATCATCTAACTGGAGGAATTAGATGTATTCCTTTCCCGAAACATAAACAAAACTTCCATGGGTAAAGACTTTTTTTTGGTCATGCGTACGATCAGCTGAATACAGAAACAATTGATGGCAATTACAACATGTTTGCTTGCATAAAAGTATGTAGAAAAGCATGTCCCATCGATGGCTTGAAGGAAAACAAAATGAACTGAAACTGAAAAATATATGTAAAAATAAATGTTTCTAGAATATGGGTCGAGAACACCCCCCCCCCAACTTTCGGGCTCTGATGTATATTAGGTTTTTTTTGTATAGGAAGCACTGAACCCCAGATTGCATTCTTTTAAAGTTTGAAAATTTACACTTTAATGTTGGCTTGTCCCAAAAATAATGATTTATCGTCTCAATCTTTCAGACACTTGAGTGACTCTTCACATTCTCAATGGGCTGAAGGAGGGGTGGGGATACAAAAATGAAATAATAAAGAAATACAAAAACAATGGTTACAGATAATTATCACCCCATATATTAAGCATGCATTTACATGTTTACATTAACAGACATAACTGATCAAAATTCCATCTGACAAACAAAGCAGAACTTTAAAATTATTATGCACAACAGTATACTTCTAAACAGTAATTATTTACAATTTTGTTATTAATTTTTAATTCATTTACTTCCAAGGCAGCATGAACATAAACCAGATAAAATTAATAAGGATAAGATTATATATAAAAGATATTAACATATTTTGGAGCAAATTTCCTTGACATGAATAAGTTCTTGAGCAGCTTTAAAATTGATTTTTATTATTTACTGAAATAACACACTTAGATTATTACTATACAAACTTGAACCACAAATATTGTCTGCTGCAGTATAATTTGTGCAACTTTGAAATTTTACATTTTTAAGAATACTACAATTCATTTTCAATATACATATCACTTAAGCTGAAACGTATTTCTTTGCCAAATACTGCATGTTTGTTGGAGGTTAGCGGGGTTTCATGTCACGTGATTTGATAGGTGGAGTGATCTATCATCTCGCAAAAGGTCAATTAGCACAGAGCTATGCCTGAATTAAGCTAGTAGGGAAACATTTAGCCACAGTAAATTCCAGCTTAAGTCAAGTGGCTGCATCCCTGTGAAACTGCTGAACGACATCTAGTGCGCTGTTACTATAGGTCCCACCATGTCTAACTGGGATGATGAGCAACTACATAAAACCTAGAAAAAGTGTCTGCCCTCTTTTCCATGGTTTGCATAATGTCAGTTAGGGAATATCTATGCTTAAATGCTATTCAGTCACAAAACAAACTGCAGAGACCCAAATCTGCAGGCACATTGTGTAATGGGATGTATGGGTCTGTGCAGTTTGCAGCTGGATTGAACTTATAAGTGAGCACTGCCCTATTCCCAATACAATCTCATATGATTTTTGAAATCCTGTATTACCCTCTATTGGTGCTGCAAACACAATAATACTAATCTTACATTACATATCTTATACGACAAATTTCATAGTTTGCACAGGGCCTTAAATACTGTTTGTGTAGGTCATTTTGGTTCAATCTCCAATTTCCACTGCTATAAAACAAATGACATGGATAAGTGACCTGTCCTAACTACATGTCAGTTTTCATCTTGAGATTTACTCCCTCTTTAAGCAGCTAATGTCTAAGCTAGATTCTGAAAATAGAAGTATTTTCATTATGGAGATATGATGGTTTTCCACTCTTTAATTATTATGCACTAGAAAATGTACTATAATGCAATATAACGATGTTTATATGAGTTTTGTTTCGTAAAATGTAAATATAAAATTTCTGTTTTTTAGAATAACTATATCTGCTCACTGTCTTATTTTAGTTGTCTGTTTGCCAGAATAATCACATATATACTAATTTACCAAATGAAGTTAAGAACTCTGATCATGGACACATATTACTTATCATCTGACAACTTATTTGAATTTGTGTGAAACATTCTTTTTATTCCAAACAATCCAAAAGCCATGTTTGTCAATATCTGGTAAGCGCCATTTTTCCACACCATATTGACCCATACTCAATGTCAAAATCCAGTCAGTTTGCTTATAGTAACATTTTTTAATGAGTAAATGGATGATCAAGAAAAACAATATTTTACACACAAAAAAACAAACAGTGCATCAATCTTGCAAATAAAATGAAACTTAATGTTTTAAAAAACTGCACTGGCCTAGGCCTAGGACATGATTTTTCCCATGAGACACTTTTTAGGAAGAGGTCCCAGGCAACAAGCTATCAGCTCTGGTTTTCCTATCCTGTGTTGGTCGTTTTCTCCAGATTTTACATTTCTCCATCTGAATGATGATCTTAGAATACCAATGGGGCTGCTGAGAGTCATACCAATAGGAAGGAATGGCTACAGGAAGTCAGGCCTACAGGAAGTAATGGCTACAGGAAGTCAGGCCTACAGGAAAATTCAGAACATTAGGAAGTCAGGCCTACAGGAAGTAATGGCTACAGGAAGTCAGGCCTACAGGAAGTGATGGCTACAGGAAGTCAGGCCTACAGGAAGTAATGGCTACAGGAAGTCAGGCCTACAGGAAAATTCAGAACATTAGGAAGTCAGGGCTACAGGAAGTCAGGCCTACAGGAAGTCAGGGCTACAGGAAGTCAGGCCTACAAGAAGTCAGGCCTACAGGAAGTCAGGCCTACAGGAAAATTCAGAACATTAGGAAGTCAGGGCTACAGGAAGTCAGGCCTACAGGAAGTCAGGCCTACAGGAAAATTCAGAACATTAGGAAGTCAGGGCTACAGAAGTCAAGACTACAGCATGTCAGGGCTATAGGAAGCTAGAACCATATATTGTTAGAAACCAGTTAGATATAATTGAGACACTAGAAAACTGTTTAATTAAAAACATACTTTGCTTCTGTTTCTTTACCTTCTTCATTTTGATGCATAAGAATAATGTGTTTGTTTTTTAAAATAAATACTGGTAATTGTTTTTTGGTTTTTCTTTGTGAAATAATACTGAAGACTTCAATATTTACATAATTTGGCCAAAATTCCTTACCTTTCTGTTATCATTCATATTATTTCCATAGTTGATCCTGCCCTGATTTTCAACTAGAACATCGAGATAATCTCCAATCACGCCTGTGATATTAACAGTGGTGTTTTTTTCCCGCTCTACGATCCCAAATGGCATCTGAAACAAAGAAGTTATTAGCATAACCGGAGGATGATTTAAAGCTATTTCCTCTTTGACATATAATCACTTTAACAGACTTTGAACAAGAGTTTTATGAATGGTGCATTGTAAAGCATTGCTGACTGAAGATTACTGACCAACCAACAGGTCTGAATGACCTGGAATTTTGGTCATGATAATGTCAACTTAATGTGCAGAAATCATTATCTTCTTATTAGTCTTACCAGGACTGTGACCTCTGACCTTTAGATCCCAGAATCTGTAGGTTTTCTTATTACCCTAAGTGCATGCCATCTACAAAGTTTGGTCAGGGAACATATTCTAGCACAACAATTATTGTGCAAAACCCTTTTTTCTTCCAGTCACATTGATCCTGGCATTTGCCCTTTTGAACCAAAATAAAGAGAATTTTTCCTTACCCAAGTGCAAGCCATCCACAAAGTTTGGTCTAGGTCTGTGATGTAGAACTAATGTTACTGTGTGTAAACTATTAACCTTCCTTCAGTCATTGTCACCTTGACCTTTGGATACCAAATTCAAAAGGATTTTTTTATTATCCAACATGAAAGCACACAAACTTTGGCTACAGTACATGGACAATAAATGAAATTTTTTGTATAAACCATTTTACTTCTTGCAGTCATGGTGATCTTGACCTGAGACTCCAAATTCAATAGTTGTCTTCCTTACCCCAAATGCAAGCCATCTAAAGGGTTTGCTTTAATTCCTTATATTTTTAAGAATGTCAGCCCATAACATTTGGATTGTTTGATTGTCCTTATAGATTCTACTGGTTTGATTACAATTTCAGAAGAAAATATTACATGTAAATTTTCATTTTTAAGTTATAAATATCATTATGACATAATTGTGACTAGCAAAAAGGCCTCTTTTCACAAAAACTTCACCATTTGTTAATAAGGGTCACTACCATACATCCTTCTGTAAGAAATTTCTAGCTAGAACACTAATAAAACATAACAGACAAATAAAAAATTCAGTTGAAATCTGTTTGTTGGAACTTGATTTACCATCTGGAAATGTACTAAAGAAGATAATACACTAGCTAAATATAATTTTAGCAACAGTAACCTTGACCATGAAACCAGAAAATTAAGAGTTTTTCCTTGGGCTAATAGAAACACCTGAAACAAGTTGCACTGAAATCTATTTACTAGAATAAAAGCTATGTCTTGAAATGAAATGCATAGGCAAAATTTAAGTTACAGTAACTGTGACCTTGAAGCTACTGACTCCTGAATCAGTGGATTTCCTCTAGGGCAAAGAAGGACAAATATACTATATTCCTTTGAATTCCATTATCTGGAACTTGAGCTATCATCTGGAAATGAAATGCAAATACAAAATCAATTTTTAGCAACTATGATCTTGACATTTAAGCTACTGAGCATAAAGTCAATGTGGTTTTTCCTTCAGCTAGAGAAACATATGCACCAAGATGCTTGAACTCTGTTCATTAACAATTAGGGCTGTTCCAGTAAAACATATATCAATGTGCAAAAATTGAATGACATTAAAGATAAGAAACTGACTGAAATGTGTAAACTCAAAGCAAGATGGATAAAATTTGTTTTGTTTGTGTTTGGTTATTCCTATGTATATTTTGAGGATGTTGATATTTTCTGCAGACCTTTTGGCACTTAGTTCCAAGCCATCATTTGGTATTTGTATTACAAATTGGATTACTATTATCTAGTACACAACATTTTGAAGCAGTGTCATTAACTAATGATGAAATTGATGAAAAATACTTGATGTCATTCTGATATAAGGATTCTTTACTACACTACTAATCTGTTCATCCTGATTCTTTTTTACCATCTCCTTTAGTTTTACTGTTACCAATACTTTTAATAAAATTGTAACTTCTATTTTCTCACAATCTAAATATCTGTGATCATGTATTATCGTCAAAAGGTAAAATGTGCTTAGTTTTGTTGTAAAATCTAAAACTATTAATTAGCAAGGGACTAAAGTAAAAAGTGGGTCAACTTCATGTGTGCAAAAATTATTACCATTGCTAGAAACAACAGAATAGTTGTACGAGATGTATTTTGCAAAGTTATAGACTCAGCACTCGTATTGTAACAACATATTCCATTTAAACAATACTATCATTATTTCTGCTTAATCCTATCAGTTTTTCCCAAGTGGTATTAATTTCCTGATCTGATGTTCATTTCTTGTGCAATCTGTACACGTCAAGAATTCTCAGTATCATTAAAAAACAATGTAATCTGCACCAAACTGAGTTTGAGAAGAAATTCATTTTTTAACCCAAAAATCACTGAAGCTATGAGTTCTGGCATTAAAGTCTCACATTAAATAACATTTAAAGTTGCCATGATAGTAATTTAGGATGCAACTGTTCTAATTTCACCTTTGGTATATTCAGATCTTGAACATGATGGAGGAACATGGCTAGAAAATAAACACATCAGTTTTAGAACCTGTTCATTGACTATGAATCAAGCATATAATCGGAGTCCAAATGAATTGTTAGAAAAAGTTTAATTCTTTTGACAACATCATAATTAGCTGTCAAATATGGAGTAAGCCAATGGTCTTTCTGCCATCCCAACCAAGACCCCACCACAACTACATGACCATGCCCAATGACATCACAGTAATAATCGCTATACAACTAGAGATGACACCTCTTTGAGTATTTTGATTTCAGTAGAGCCTTAACAGAGTGGAACAGTAAGAAAGAGTGACAGATATTCAAGTGTTAGAGAGATATTTAACAATGGATATTCCTCCAGCCACCACTTCCTCACTGGAGATCACACACACACAAAACTTAGATTAAATCCTGAAATCCTGGCAGCATCCCTGCAGGGGAGATAACTTGACCATTTTATTTGATTTTATTGGTCTGGTTATCCCATGGTATTTCTGTTACTTGAACATTATCTTACAGTGTGTCCAGTCAGCATGGTCGAAAAAGGCACACAACCGTTGAGAGTTGTTGAAGGACTCACATTACTACAGATATGAAAGAACGAGAACCATACTATAAATCAATGAAGATAAAATAGAGTATACATGGTTTGACTGTCCCTGATTGGTTGATAATGAAAGTAAGATTTTTGTAAAAAAGAATTTCTTGAGAGCTTGTCACTGAAAAAAGTCAGGGACATTGTTTTATTAAGATAATTTCCGTCTCTTTACAGACCTGAGTTTGGAAGACTCATTACTGAAATCAGCACCTGACTCTTTGGTGTAGTATTGAAAGCACACATTTCAAATTTGTTTGATCCAGAAAATGGTGCAGCTGTTATGGCTTTCTTTTCACAAAAGCTGTCATCATAGATGTGTCTATACTGATATAAATTTGATCATGAGCACTCAAAATTTTAAGTTATTGAATTTTAATATGGTGTTTGCACAGGTTTACAATGGGAACTGAGTTAGTACAGCGAGTCTTGAACTCTTGAGTTTTGTGCAGAAACATGAAATCCAAGCAGAATACATCCAGAAATGTAGAGGTTTTCTATCTTGGATTTAGTCTCCCTGTTGCATTTCACACTGATATGCATATTCGCAAACAATTAGTATAGTAGTAGGAAAAGTAAGTGACAAATTTAGATACATATCATAAACATGACAAACAGTATGTGGGGGGACAAGATCATAAGAACAGGCTGGAATGGAGAAGTATAATAACAACAATAATCAGTAGAAGTGTGCCTCTTTTTTGATGTGTGCAACATTATTTTCTCAGCTTCAGTAAGAAATTACATCAAAGGGAAGATAATAAAGGATGTACAGTTTACTAAATCACGTGAATTTAGCTACTCAAATTGATTTTAACCTTCTGGTTATATCTGTTCTGGTCTGTTTCTGTCCATTCTGGTGATCATGTCCACTGAATCAGTATGGTTGGAAAAAAATTTGGCAAATTTAAAGATTGAAAAATCTTTTGGCAGATTATGATTATACACTGTACTTCTGCCTGAGAGATGTGAATAATTTCATTTCTTGGTTTGTTGAGTCTGGTTGTTGCTCAGTTCAAATGCATCATTGAAAAACACTGATGTGTTCTCATACTTTGTTACAAATATTTATTACAGATGCACATCTCCTGATATCGGTGAATATAGCTTGAATAAGTTATAACAGTTCTGGTTGGAACAATGGACAATGTTAGAGAAACTTTAAGTGAGCTAAAATGTACGGCATGTGATGCAGGATTGCTCAAGACTTCTCCATCTCATATGCTCACCATGAAAAATCCATTTGTACCAACTGATGATGACTTTTAGGTAACGGTCAGAAAGGCATAACTGACAATATTCAAAGGTCTACAAAAAGTACTGGAGTCAAAATTTATAAACTCATACTGCTGTGGCCAAAATGATGGACTAGTACCTTTGCTGCTCTTGCTACAGTTGATTAGTTGGCTGATTTAATTTGGTTTGGTTTGGGTTTTTTTGGGGGGGGTTAACAGTATATTAGGTGGAGGAAGAACCCTAAAAGACTACCAACCCAAATTGGTTGATCTGTGACAAAAACTCACTCTGTGAGATGTGCAAGTGATCTGTAAAAGCAAGCGCCTTAGTACACTAGGGCACATGGAGTCTTTGTTGATTTGATGTTTATCTCCAACAGCCGAAGTCATTTAGACATGAGATCTCTAGTTTCGGTAGATCATTATGGCCTTTACACCATTTTCAGATGAAGAGAATCTACATATGGCAGCCAGTTTTACTGCTGAAGAAAATCCAAGTACTTTTGAGACACCAAACACCACTTATGTAGAACCAATGACCTTCCACAAGTAACTGGCAACATTCTCATTTACACATTGAAGGCAAGTAATCACATGACAAGCATCTTGTACCACTCTGCCATGGAAGCCCCTCAGATCTGTATCACAAGACAAGCATCTTATACTCTGCCATGAAAGCCCCTCAGACCATAGGTATAAGTCTCGTATGAAAGACTAGAAGTGGGAGATAGAACCTGTGACAACTGGATTAAAAGTGCAGAATGTTACTGCTAGGCCATCAGTGATGATGATGATGATGATGCTGTTGACAATACAGTTAACTGCAATGACATTGATTTTATGAGTACTCTGGGAAAAAATGATTCCTTGACTTTCATCCATTTTTAAAATCTAATTTATGATATAAAAATGTTTGACTTGCTATATTTCTTTTTTTTAAAACTTTATATTAGTCTTGCAACAAGGCATAAAAATAAGACGTCGGTAACTGAAATATGTGTTCTTACAAGAAATGATATAATGTACAAGTAGGCAGAAATAATGCGACATTGCTTTCACAGGCATTAATGATTTTTTCTGACAAATCATGTATTATAAGTTTACCAAAACATTTATTGAAAAAAATAATAACAAGGGAATCACAGCATCTGACCACACATTTAAAGCAATACAAGATTTGACTATTATTCTAATCAAAAGCAGCGTGCCTGAGAACAAAGAAAAAGAGCAAAACATAGTGATCACTTTAGTAAACACACAGTTTAGTATGGATACAAATTCATAATTTCTGTATTAGAATAGAAATCCCTAATATAAAATCTATATTCTTGGACATTAAATTAGTAGATATTAAGGGA
Source organism: Megalonaias nervosa (assembly GCA_016617855.1). Lineage (NCBI taxonomy): Eukaryota > Metazoa > Mollusca > Bivalvia > Unionida > Unionidae > Megalonaias > Megalonaias nervosa. Next base: position 32,454 of record JAECUM010010368.1, on the reverse strand, counting down.
CTGATCAATGACATCTACAAATAATAAGCCACCAAGAAAATTTGTGATTTCACAGTATCAGAGACATACATGGACAGACAAATAAACAAAAGGACAAAAGATTGATTATAATGAATGAATACAAATAAAAAATATGCAGTAAATTATATGATCTATAAGAATTCAGTAGATTACCTCCAGCCAGCTGTCATTTAAATCGCTTCTGTCCCCAACCCAATATTAAAATCGCTTCTACCACCCACTAACCCATAGCCAGAAATGATGTAAAAAAAAAAATATGCTTCTGTAGGGGGCAGTGTTTTTTTATTAAAACATATCTGACAGTGGATCTTAATTTTTTTAAATTGCTTCTGTTGTGGGTTGGTTGAATTTGAAAGTGCCTTCCCCCCGGGGGGGCATATGTTTTACGGGAACAGCCCTTAAATTATCATTGGGATAAATTAAATAAATGTACCAAATTTCATCACATAATGTTCACTAAAACTTAGGTGTCGTATATGGAAATTAAATGCACAGACAAAATCTATTTTTAGCAACAGTGACCTTGATCTAGGGACTACTGACCCCCAAACCAACAGTATTCTTCCTGGGGCATATCCTGCACACTAATGGGAAAAAATGTACCAAATTTCATTGAATATTGTTATCCAGAACTTACGCTATCATCTGGAATAGAAATGCATAGGCAAAATCCATGACACTGGAGTTATTGACCACCAGATCATTTGGGTTCTTTCTGACTAACCTAGGCTCACACTAAACGATAATGTTAAGCTGCCACTTTCCATGCCTAGACATTAAATGTAGGTATGTACTGGAGGCTGATTTTATCCATTGGAAATCTATTATGTTGTAGGTCAAGTGAAATTTGTATATAAAGGGGACTTGATAAACAAATTATTCATTCTTGTTTCATATTAGTCTTTGAGAATCAATGATCAAGAGTTTGTAGTTGTGTTCAGATCTAATTCTTGAAGAATTATTTTATTTAAATTATTTACTGGAATCAAAAAGTGCTCATTGACTTTCTGGACTAAAATACTACTTTAGGATTAGTGAGAACTCATTCAAAGACATTCTGGTTGAGGTAAATCATAACATTCAAGAGTATTGGCACACCGGGATAATCAAGACTACTGGAATTAATTCAGAATGTTTTGTACTTTTGGACTTGCGAATGGGCATTTAGGATTGTTTGGGATTTAATTCACAAAACTATAAGAATCTTGTAAATTTTCACTTTTCAACTTAGAGAAATAAACTATTTGTTTTTTTAAACTAAACTTCTTGGGTTTGCTGTTTCTGTTACACAGTTTAAGATCTAGAGTTAAAACACATATACTCTATATGATGGGCCTGTGCAGATACATTTGTTTGTCTCTTTATTGTACCTGTACCATAGATCATTGTCTATTTTGGTGCAAAATATATTAGAAAAAGAGGAATTTCTTATTTGAAAAATAGGACAAATAATTTGATTTTTAATAAAATATAGGTTAATTATATAAGAGAAATATTTTCCAATGTGAAAATGAAAAACATGCACCAATGAACCAACACAACATCAGAGATTCATCTTCCTCTTGCAAATGCCTCACATTATGAACAAGGTATAAAATTACAATATTGATATTCTTTTGCTCTAGTTTCTAATTTGCTGTCCATCATGAGAACTGAACAGTAAATTGGCAGTCCCCAAAAAAAAGGTTTAAAGTGTGTTAAACATATGACAATTTTCTAAAATATAGGACTCAATAGGATATTATATTTTTATAGGAATTTTAGGACAAATATAATCCATGCATACATGCAATGTAAAAAGTGTATGAATCATTTGTTAGGGAGATGATTCTTTTTTCTTTTTAAATGTGATTCACATTTTTAAGCACTAGAACTGCATATACTATTATCAATAGATTCTGAGATATTACCCAGGGGGCTAAGTCCATACAAGCACCCTCTATATCCGAAGCACAAGAAACTGCACATGTGAAAGCCCATCTCCTAATCTCCAGACTTCTCAAAGCCTTGCTAATGAAAGACTGCCCTTTTCTCTTTACTTAGCGATGTTTGTCCTTTTAACAATAGTCTCTCAAACTATGTAATCTACGACAGTGTGTCAGCACATACATGATCAAAAAATAACATCAATTGAGCCCAAGTTAAAAAACAGAGCAACAAAACTAACTTTTGCTATCACCCTCAGTTATGTGTTTAGGAGCAAGTTCACTATCAGACTCAACCTAGTTTGCCAAGTAAGTGCTATGTATTTTCTAATTTTAAAAAATTATAATAATTTTTGTTAAGAAAAGCAGAAAATAATCTTGCTGGGTAAAATTCTATAACAATTTTTATGAAAGAAAATATTTTTTTAAAATAAGCTGGAACTGGAAAAAGTTTATATTTAATGGATAATACTGAAATTAAAGCAAAAGAAGAAACAATACAGTTTCTGGCACATCTGTTAATGAAATATATCACTATTGTCTTATTATATACAATTATTAACATCTCATTTCAAAATAAATTTCATCAATGTCCAGCAGCTAAGTTGTTTTGGAAAAGTGTCTAGCATGGGCAGAACATTTTTGGAAAACCATTAACATGGCAAACAGAAATTTGAGATATTTGTGAAATTAATGTAAAAACATTCAAAGGAGATATAAAAAGCTGCTATAAATAAGAAAACGTCCGTATACATGACTATTTCCTTTCCTAGAAAACTTCTGCTTCCAGATTAGTTGTTCATTTTTAGTATCATCCTAACATATTTTACCAGTTTTCCAAAAACTATTTACAAATAAAAATTATATTTTCTTTCAGAAAACTATGCTAAAGAATTTCATCCAACAACAGTATTTCATGTATCTCTACTGTTTTAGAAATTATTTATTGTTTCACAAGAAGAATCAAAAATACCTAAATGGGAGGCATTTCCGATTAAGACTGACAGTAAAGTTTTATTTTTTCAGTCCTCAAAAATGTTTAGGAAGACAAACATAAAGGTTAGCTATTGTTACAAGTATAATATTTCATCTTAATTAGGGCCTAGGCTTCATGCATTTTGTTCTAATTGTCTGATCTGTCCTGACACACCTCCACATTATTAAACAGTACATGCCATGGCGCGATGGCTTCTTATTTAAAAGTCTATTTTGTATCTGAACTTAACAATAGAAATACAGATGCTGGGGAAAATGTTCAATTATGGGTTTTGACAAGTGCAGTAGATAAGTTTTACACACTGTTTTTGTCTTGAACTTTGTGGGTCTAGAGTATTTAAATTATTGAGAAAACAGATTATTACAGTCAACTTATTTCTAATATCCAACATGTTGTGTTAGCAATTGGTCAATCAAGCTCATTCATCAGTCATGTCTGGCATATATGGCAAATTTTGAATCTCTGATATATCCATTCATCCATGCATCCATCCTTCCATCCATCCATACGTATTGTATTAAAAAAAAAAAAAAAAAAAACCCCTTCAAATCAAGGGAACTTCAATAGGTACAAAGACTGCCCCCACAAATGCTAAGATTTTTATGGGAAGACTGGAGGGCCAACTTTTAGCATTGGTGATACTTACACCATACCAGTGGGTACACTTCATCAGTGTTACAGAAATGAAATGGCAATATGGAGAAGAAAATCTGGATGACTTTATATCAAATGCAAACAACTTCCATTTTTCAATAAAATTCATGTCAGAAGTCTCCAAATCAAACCAAGTTTTTTTCTTTTCTGGACATAATAATCAGACAGACAGAAAATAAACTCCATGCAGACACTCTACCAAAATCAACACCAGTATCTTCTCCCAGCCAGCTGTCATCCAATACATTGCATTTGAATATCAAATATAGCCAGTCACTATGGATACACAGAATTTGCTCAGATGATGAAACATTCCAAAAATGTCTGAAGAGCAGTCCGGACATTTGATGAAACAAGGCTATGACAAAGACCTGACAGCAGAGCAATATATAAGGCCTAAACAAATAAACTGTAAAAACCTATGAAAATATAGAGAAAAGGAAAAGTTTAATCAGACACCATTTATATCCTGATCAACCTTCCAGACAACTCCAAAGTAGGTCAGATCATCCAGAAACACTGTCCTGTCATGGAATCATGCGACACACTGATGTTGATCTTCTGAAACAAACCAGTAGTAGCCTACTGCGACCTAAAAAAGCTCAGACATCCTAATCAGAGCAAATCTAATGCCAATTTTAAGCCAAGATCATATAGCACATCTGGTTCCTGTGGTGATAAAAGGGGCTAAGCCTCTCGGCATATGATAGAGACTAATAAAATCTCTGGTACAACAATGAGTAAAAAGTTGAACATTCATAATCCAAACAAAGAATGTAACTTATCTCATCATATGTAAGATCTGCAGCTTTCACTGTGTCACAGAGATCGAAATGTTATAGAAAAAGATCAATCTTCATGGATCTGAGTGGATAACAAAAAACCTGGACAGATGTCTAGTTGCACAACACTTCTCTTCCCCTGGCCAAATTTTCAGTGATATTATACTAGCAGCAATTGCTCACAACTGCAACCAGAGTTCAAAATGCAGGAAAGAAAAGGAATCTTACTGGACATCATGGTCATCATCTTGTAAGGTTACTCTCATTTATATCCCACTGCTTAAAGGGATGGTCTATAAGGAGGGGAAGGTGGAAGGGGGTGTAAGCTGCTCGGTAAGATTTCAAGATGATATGAGCTTTCCTTATCATTCCAAAAGTTATATAATGCTAAATTATATCCTCAGCTGCAGCAAATATATAAACATCATCATCATGTATATTGTTCATAAAACCAGTTGCAGTGATATTCTTTCACAAGAAATAAGCCTGGCACACAAACATACCTGGTTAATCATCACATAACCTCTATCCCTCACTCCCATAATATCAAGCGTTGTTGGCCAGGAAACATTGTCTTTCAGGATGTGTCTATACATCACAAAGCCATAGTACTAAAAATAAAAGAAAAAGAAAATTTGAATGGTAAATGGAGACACATAAATTTGCTGACTGATCCATAATAAGCAAGATCTAATAAATTGCTGACATTCATTAGAAATTACAAACTCTCCAACAGACAAATACATAACCTTAAAACGGGTTTGGATAACTTATTTCACTTAGAAAGGAAATTTATTATTAAATTATGTTTCTCTTAACATTTACCCAATCACATTAATATAAGAAAATTACTGTCTGCTACCTCCGAATTCTGCCCTCCCTGCAAGAGGTAAAAATGTCTTTCCATCTATATGTCGTATAAATTAAGGGAGGTAACTCTTCCTGATTAACACCCCTTGTACCTGGCAACACATATCACATTAATATAAGAAAAATTACTGTCTGCTACCTCCAAATTCTGCCCTCCCTGAAAGGGGAAAAAATGTCTTTCCATCTATATGTCATATAAATTAAGGGAAGTAACTCTTCCTGATTAACACCCCTTGTACCTGGCAACGCATATCCCGGCCAGCCTGTGGAAATTAGGGGCATATGGTCACCTATGAGTTATCTAATCACAAAAAGGTTGTCATTGTTGCTGAGAATTACCCCCGTGGTCTTTCTGTTGATAATCATCACTTTGCTGGTATGCCCCTTGATTGGGTAGCACAGTGACAGGGCCTTGTACAGACAGCCAAAGTGGCAACTCCTGTGATGTCTGCTTTCTCACCTCCTTAATTCAATCATCAAACAGAAGAAGGGATGGGAGGGAGTTCTGGGTCACTACATGGTGGGATTTAAGAGAAGAAGATTGCAGGAGGGCATCTCTTCTTATCAACTTAACATTACAAAAGTCCGTAAGAGCATTTACCACAGTGTGGTGAGCAGTCCTACTGACAACCTATGTACTGATCCCCATGCTTGGTCACCTTCTAGGCTTGGCAAAAGATTAAAAGAGATGTCAGGTCAAGTAGAGAGGAAACATTCTTGGCCAATTTAGATGTGGCATTAAACACTTGTCTATCCACTTTACAACAGAGTGAGGCAGACATGTTGATGGCAGTAATATCTTTGTCCAAGCTAGGTACATCCAAATGATAAACATCAGTAGTGATTTATATCAGGGTGATAAGAAAGTTCCAGGCAAATGACTCACCAAAGAAATCCTCAAATTACTGGGGTTGTGAATTTTATCAGAGAGATGCCCAATAATTTCTGCAATCTTTGATGATTGTGGTAAAATTCTGAAGGATGGATGTTTGGCATCTTTATCAATATTCATCAAAGCCATGACTTTGTACATACATTGATGCAGGAAGTTCTGACAGAGGCAAAATTCTGTATATCACTGCCTTAAAATTGAACTCCGTCCTTCTCATGATTAGATCAGGATGATCAGGCACATCTGCATTACCCTCTGCATTTGTCTCCTGTATGCTCTGCATCCAAGGGTACAGCACCCCATATAGCAGTGATCATGCCAAATCATCACCATGCCCAAAAAAGGTTCAATCTATCAACTTATAAGAATATACTGATAGGGCCGGCTGAGTTAGGGCCAGCCCAAACATGTTCCGGCTAGAGAATGCCAGTTCAGCATCGGTGGTTGGGTCAAAGACAGGTGGCTGGACATTTTGCTCCAATTGTGATATTGGTTCGCCATGTACTGGTATCATGGATATGGTTGGCGCAGCTGTAGGTACTGTTGAGTGACATGCCAGTCCAAGATGTCAGATTCCTGACTGCTGAAACTCTATGCTGATTGTCTGGACAGTTGAACCAGTTGGCTGGCAGCCAGGACATCATATGGTGAATGATATATAACTTGTGGATCCATCCAGACACAAAGTCAGAATATAATCCTGCATCCCCGACTTCACTGTTCCCAATTTTATGCAATGGCAGTCAGGGACTTATGCCCAGCGACTTGCCAGATTGCCAAGCAGCTCTATTCCCCCACTTTTTTCAGTTATCACTACCAACTCTCATTATTATGCATATATGTTTAAGTGTCCACACCTAATTTTGATATGGTTGAGTTACTCTCCTAGAGCTATATCCACGAACTAATTTTATGAAAAACAGTTCAAAATATTGAGAATGTAATAATGAACAGTTCAAAACACAAAAGTTACTCAAGTCTTAAAAGAGTCACATTATCTAATTTTTAAATGGATGACTTGCTGTTTCAGAAATGTATTCATACATTAATTTTCCTGAATGTAGGTGAAATAATATTCAAGATGTTGAGGGTGTGACATATGACATTCTGAACACATCCTTGAAAATTGGGAACACTTAGTTTGGGTATGGTTGGATGAGATATATCCACATATATATAAAAACTGCAGGACTAGATGAACTCACCAGACTGAATGACAGATTTACTTCCCCTGAATACAAAGTGAAAATTTAACAATAACTTACAATATTGTGAATTAAATCCAAAATAGTCCTAGAAGTTCTAGAACAAGTCCAAATGTATAAGTTCCAACTGAATTCCAGTTAAGTTCCAAATAGAATTCCAATATTAACTGTGTTGATATGCCTATAGTCTTGAATGTGTTAATGCACCAATGGTCTGGAATGTGGCGATGTGTTAAAAGTCTTCTGATGTATCACAATAGTATAACCCAAAATGTCCTTGTCTGAAATCACCATAATTCCAAATCAATGTTTTAGTCCAAGAATACTGTCAAGCACTTTGTAATTCCAGTGAATAATAATTTGAATAAATAAATCCATGCAAATAATATATATATAATTTTCAGACACAAATAAATGTAACATGCTGATACAGTACAGATAAAACTCAGGAAGTTTTATTCAACATACCCAGTCTGGTAAGCAGAGTATTTACAATGACAAAGCTTATCATTCTGGATCCCTTTACGCTGAACTGTTCACGTGTTTTACTCAATTTGTTTCTGTTTATAATTATATAAACATTCATAAACCAGTCTGTTACCAATGTCAACATGTTGCATGAGGTTTTGGAAATGGCAGAAGTGCAGCAGATTTATGGAGATAAAGTTTCAGAATCTCAGATCAGGACTATTTTATCGAAAAATAAAATAGGTTTGTATGAGATACTGAGGCTGACCGAGAAAAATGTAAAGACTACATAATATAAGTATGGCAACACAAGAAGGAAAACAAAAATGCCATGAAACTGCTGAGGGACTAACTGACAAGAATGGGCGACAATAGATCCATAGAGTGTGTTCTGATACTTAAGTTGGACTGATGCTTGGCAACATTTTTCTTGTCTGTCAGAAAAAGAAACAGAGACCTGACACTACGAAACCTATCCAGTGTTGTATCACTTGTTACATGCTGTAAAAGATGTATCCCTTCAACAAATTTACAGCCAATGAGTTCCAACACTCCAGAGGTTTAATCAGCTCAAAAAGGAAGGACTGGACAATAAAAAGATGAGAGCAGTTCCTTTCACAGATAATGAAATAACTCTCCTCTACATGAAGGGTCTTACAGGCAAAAGTAAGTTGCAACAAATTTGTATCCTTAGTGTCACTAGAAAGATGTTAAAAAGGGACAAATGTGGTTATTTTGTATATATACATACAATGTATTTAACTTTTAAACAGTACAATTTGGAAAAAAAAGAAACCTTCCTCCAATAAAACTAGCGATTTGTGGTTTAACTCTAATCAGGTGTATATAAGAATGGGTGTGATGATGATGATGATGATGATGATGATGATGATGATGATGATGATGATGATGATGATGACTTTGAGTATTATTACAGTCCTACCCATTTATGTCGACATCCTCGGGCCCGAGGAAATATTGTCGACATAGGCGGATGTTGAGATAAGTGTTTGGGGGGTGTCTGAAAAAAGATACAAGTTAAATTCTTCAGTAAGGGGTGACCTGTCGTCAGTGAGTAGCATTTACACTTTGAGAAAACAAACAATGCAAATTTTGAGTACATGATGACAAAACCAGTGTGAAATACACTTGTATATTGACAAAGTACATTTTGGTTACCTTTGTGTAATAAAATCCACAATAAAATATTGCATCGGTCACATCCTGATATGAAAAACATTCACTATGATATTCAATGTCGGCATTAACACATGGCTGCATATTTGTTATTTACATGCTTCAAGTACATGTACTTAAATTGGCCTAGATTTTGGTCAGTATGTTCCAATCTTATTGAGGCTACCAAAGGGATGGGGCTATTCACAGGGAAATGAAAACCTGTCAACAAGTTGGTTTAAACAGTACCTGTATTTAGTTACAGAAGTCATCGTGAAAAGTACATAAAAGAGAACAAGAGATATGCAGCTGATATGATTAATGAAGGCATAATGTATACGTTGACACATGCTAATGAGGTATTAAAAGAAAATGATTCTTACAATACAATATTGTAACAATGTCAGCTCAAGTGGTATAATTTAAAATACGTCCCGGAGATAACAAGTTATGAATTCTCTCAAAATACAAATACATGTAGCAGTAAAAGATTTTAATGACAAATACATATACATGTAATTGAGATTATTATCTATAGCATAATCAATGCATAAAATTACAATAACATTTAATTTAATTTAAATTTAAATTAATTAAAATTAAATGTTGCTAGCACAACAAGTGGGCATGGGAGATAACGAGAGTACATGCATTTCTGAACTTCATGCAAGCTTCTTCTGTTTGAGCCAATATAGTTGTTCTCTCTGGAAAAGACACTGCAACTTTTCCAAGTGACCATGCGCTTCTTCCGATATTACCAAATTTTTCACGGACATCTTTGCGAGATGCCCCACCCTCAACTTTCTTAACAGCCAGATATTTAGTTTCCAGAGACTGTAAATTTAATCTGCGTTTTACACTGCCGTTGGTAGCCATCATAAATATAAATAAAGTTAAAAAGGAAACTTTCACAGCACAATAAACTTGTTTTAATCACTGATCACTTTGGAAAATGCAAGAATCAAACAGATTTCATTGCTTTTATTTAAGTCCCCATGAGAGGCCAACTTTATAGGACCAGACAAAAGCCTGTTTTTTTATCCAACCGCGACATTAAAGCCTGGCAGCAAGATCAACTAATTGTTGAATAAAGTACATGTCAGAATTGGCCACTTGCCGACATAAATGATTAGGCAGGAAAATTAAAGCCTGGCGGCAAGATCAACTAATTTTTGAACAAAGTATGGGTCGGAACTGGCGGCTGGTTGACATAAATGATTAGGTGGGAAAATTAAAGCCTGGCGGCAAGATCAACTAATTTTTGAACAAAGTATGGATCGGAACTGGCAGCTTGTCGACATAAATGATTAGAAAACAAAGGATCTGTTCAAGCTGGGACCAAGGGCTTCTGTCAACATGTATGTTTATTTTTTATCTCGACATCGACATAAGCATGACAATTTTGGTAGTAATAGTAGACCAAGGGACCAGGACTTTGCTTTTTTGTCGAAATAGGCGGCTTGTCGACATAAGTGATGTCGATATAAGTGGGTAGGACTGTATCTTGTATATTAGGAAATCATTTATAAATTCGATGTGGTTAAACAACACCACAAATATCTGGCTCAATGTATGCCAGGAACACATGAACATTCTTTTGGGTGGGGGCCTATACCTGAAAACAATCTATGACAGAATACAGTATTTCAAAAACAATGTAAGGGTATCAAAAGACAAGGACTGAAGTCAAAAGTGATGTAGAATGATTTGTAAAAAAAATGTTTGGTAAACCTGGTAAATATTTATTTATTTATTCATTTAAAAAGTACATATTGTAACTTGAGTACTGTTTCTCTGAATGAGTATGTTAGTATATAGGCTAAATGAATTAATTTATAATTTTTTTAAAATAAATAAATAAGCTCAATTAATAAATAATTTATTTAAGGTATACCAGAAGATCAAGTGTTTCATACGAAACACTTAATTCTCCATGAAAATGAACGGAAATTATGATTTATAGAATATACTAATAAATAAATAAGCATCATTATTGTACTGATCATTTAACACTGCTTTACATAAATTTCTTTTATGGTGACACCTACTATCCAGTTTCCTTTCATAAGGAATATGCCAGAACAGCCTAGTTGAAACAATGGTTCCTGATACACCCTTTTATATTGGAATTAACATGAAAGGCATAAACAATCCAGGTTTCAGCTGGTATATCAAAGTTGCCATGGGAAAGAATACTACTGGTAGATTAGCAATGGTATGAGCAAGAAAGTTGGATCACAGGATGGCATGTCAATCATAGTGCACGGAAGACAACCATTACAAAATTCATTAGGGCCTCCGGTGGCTGAGTGGTCTAAAGTGCTCGCCTTTTCCAATCGCTGCCATCTCAACTTGGTCTGCATGGGTTTGAATCTCAGGCTTGGCCAATGTGGATATGTGAGAAAACTGCCAGCAGCTTCCCGTGGGACAGTGGTTCTTACCGGGATTTTCCTGGGTTCCTCACCACATCCACCAGTTACACTAGTCACCATGCATTGCCTATCTTGTGCTAAGAAATGACGTTAAACCCCAAAACAACAACAACTTAACTTGTTCATTGCTATGTTTCACTGAATTAAATTATGCAGTTGATGGGTCATAAAAATATTCAATTTATCAACATCTATATCAGTGTGAACGTCAAAAAACAGCAGAGAAATAACAAATATTCTTTCCTTGATAACAGTTCCTGTTTCTGTTAGTGAATGTCACATAAAGAATCAAATGATGAATTAGCCCTGGCTTGTCAAGAAATGGAGGATGCTCTCCATACAGTCAAAGAGTTTCAAAGATCAGGCAATAATTTTCCATTAAATTTTAGTCGTGATGGTAGAATGCAAATATCAACTAAAACGTCTGAAAATATCTTTTAAACCATAAACAATATTTTTAGGCTGTACTTTCAGTGCCCCTATTTCTCTCTCAATAAATTCTAAACAGTGAGTCTAAAATAAATTCCTCTTAATTTATCTACAGAAGTCTATACAACATATGTTGATTGTCTCCCTTTGGTATGATCTTAGCATAGAGAAAAAGAAATACATTATATAAAAATATGAAATGTTCAAAAGTTTAAATGTGATCCCACAGTGTTTAACTTAATCTCTTCTAGTTAATGATGAAAGTGTGAGATAGATCTGATAATAAAAATCAAAACATGTTAACCTCTAAATAGTTCTTTTTTGAATATCCTTGTAAAAGATTCTAATTATTATTCTTTGTAAAATATACAATACAAAGGTAGGGTATTAGAGTCTCAGGCTGATTCACTGGCTGACAAGGCTGAAGTCATGTATTAACCTCTACTTATATTTTTGCTGCCAAAGCACAAGTCTGTATATGCAATATTTTGTGTTCGTGGATGAATGTTATGCATATGCCATGTTTTGTGTTCATGGTTAAATGTTATGCAGATGCAATAATTTCTGCTCATGTATGAATGTTATGCATATGCAATGTTTTGTATTCATGTATGAATGTTAACCATCTGCAATATTTTGTGTTCATGTATGAATGTTATGCATATGCAATAATCTGTGTTCATGTATGAATGTTATGCATATGCAATATTTTGTGTTCATGTATGAATGTTATGCATATACAATATTTTGTGTTCATGAATGAATGTTATGTATATGCAATATTTTGTGTTCATGTGTGAATGTTATGCATATACATCATTTTGTGTTCATTGTTGAATGTTATGCATATGTAATATTTTGTGTACATGAACATATTATGCATATGCAATATTTTGCGTTCATGTATGAATATTATGCATATGCAATATTTTGTGTTCATGTATGAATGTTATTCATCTGCATGATTTTCTGTGTATGTATGAATGTTATGCATATGCAATATTTTGTGTTCATGTATAAATGTTATATATGTGCAATTTTTGTGTTCATTAGATGGCTTTGCTTTGCATAATAAAAGATTTCACTGGGTGGTATGAAAAACGTGATATTTTAACAAGTGGTGAAACCACAAGTAAAAATATATCATTTTTGGTACACAAGGTGAAACATATAAGGTATTTACACATGAAAAGAAAATTTTCTTTTTATTGTACAGTGGTCCCCCTCTTATAAGGCCAACCCTTCTGCACCAGGAAAGTGGCCTTATAAGACGGGTGGCCTTTCCAGAGGGGGAAGAAATTTTTTGTGAGAAGTATATGTAATGTACATAGTAAGAAAGCTACATTCTTCAAAGCATTTAATATCTTCATTTAATATCTTTGTTTAAAAGTAACATTAATTATTAAAAGGTTCTTCTTGTTATAACAATAAACTTATTTCAACTGAATATGCATTAACAGTTCTTATTCTTGGCGTAAGCGTGATATGCGAGCGGGTGTTGTTGTCATGCACATTGCAAAACCATTCAAAAACATCATTTAAATCTTGGTACATACATAATTCTCTTTCCATTTGCTCCATTTTCCCACTGCTGCTGAATAACCTCCTTATCAGTTATGATGTTGTTTATTCGAGTCTTTTCAACATAAAATTGTTTTATTCGAGTCTTTTCTACCTAAAATTGTTCGGCAAGTCCTCCCTCCCCACCTCACCCGATGTCGTCGAGTAGAATAACCAACTTTTTTCTAAAATAATCGTCTCGTTTACGTGATGACATGTTAATGTTTGGTAATGATTTATTCGGATGTTGAGATTTAATGTATGTAATTTAATTATGCAGACAAAACTTTTGTAGAGTGGACAAAATGCCTTCTTCGTAAAGGAAGTGAAAATGTGTTGTCACGTGATTTTTCGGTCTTTGTCTGGTACCCTGTTTAGTTCAAGGTTAATTTCTGTGTGTGTGTGTTTGTGCAAAATCTATTTTTAGCCTATGCTGACCCTGTTATGATCTTGACTATTACATCCGGTTGTAATCATCAATGTTGCCAACTACAAGACTGATAAAACAATTTTTCTGCATTTAAACAAAATGCCATGTGTTTTTAAAGGCAGCAATCTTGTGACATGATTCATTAGTCGCAGTCTGGTACCCTATTGTTTTTACATTTCTTTACACTAAGTGAGAGAAGCCAAAACGGCTTGGATATGTACACAGATTTGACCTGAACAAAAGCACCTCACGGCCGTTAGGATTTGTAATCTTGACAATTATTGTCAGTAGTAATAGCCACTAATTATGAAAGTGAACAAGCTCAACATGTAACTAAGGGAAGCCATAAAGGCTATCAAACCATTTTCCTGTTGACTTGTGTATTGTACATCAATACCGCCACTTCTCAGCTGTTACTACTGTTCAATAATTGTAATCTTAACAATTATCAGTGACTAAACCGGACATCTCATGATAACACAGCAGTAAGGCTAATTGGATTATGTGTACTTACCTTTTTGTATGGATTAAAATTTGAGTCTTTCTCGGCTTTATGGAATAAATGTGGCTTCTCATGAGGCATAAATGATATAATATTAACCTCAGTGGTACATGTACTTTAGTCAACACCTCTTTCAGTAATGAAAACCTGACATTGGGAAACAGAAATCGGATTACTTAACACACATTATGAATAAAATACTGGTTCTGGATACATATTACAAAATAAAATGCAGCCGCTTGTGAGGGGTAAATTTTACATTTTTGCACTAATATGCTGGCTGCTGGTCGCGTCAGCGGGGTGGCCTTTTGTGAGGGGTACTTTTGAACACAAACTCGCGGTGCTGACGGATTCTGGCCGTAAGGAGTGGGTGGCCACTGGTCAGGGGGGCCATTCAAGAGGGGGATCACTGTATACCAAACTTTCACCAGAAAATCCAAGTTCAGATTAAACTCACTCTTCAATAACAACACATCACCCCCATTTTAGTAAATTCACCTATACCTTGATCATATAAATATCAGTGACTTAAAGAGAGTAGTAGAATTGATGAAAATGGGAAGCTGTGACATATGTATATATATATATATATATATATATATATATATATATATATATATGATATGGTCTTTACTCTCTGCATTTTTCAAAGCTAAAGGTTGATAACTAAAGGTTGATATTGTCACTCTGCAGACTTACATGGTCAATTTCCTCCATACTGATGGGATACTTGGATTTGATTGGACCACCAGGGGTGTACTTCTCCAGGTAGTCAGGAATTGTAGCTACCTGTGAAAAAAATCAAACATTTTAAGTAAATAGGAGTTAAATTTAAGCCCTCAGCTATTGGAATGCAGTAGTTCCTCGCTATAAGCCCCTCAATATAACACTGTCCTTCTTATAATGTGTATGGCATTGGATCCCACTAAATTGGTAAAACTGTTTCAATCACTTCAACTGAATTTATTTCACTTTATTTAAGCTCATAAAAAGCAAATATAATGTGTTTTCATATCCTTAAATACTTTAGTTGCATGTATTATTGCACTGTTGTGACACAGCCTTGTTACTTGCCATTACAGATCACTGACATCTCACTTTTGTCCACATGGGTTTGAGTCTCAGGCTCGGCCAACATGGTTATGTGAGAAAGCTTATAAATAGCTTCCCATGGGTAGGTGGTTCTTCCCAGGGTTTTCCCAG
This sequence comes from Megalonaias nervosa, assembly GCA_016617855.1. Classification (NCBI taxonomy): domain Eukaryota; kingdom Metazoa; phylum Mollusca; class Bivalvia; order Unionida; family Unionidae; genus Megalonaias; species Megalonaias nervosa. The sequence continues at coordinate 16,908 of JAECUM010010368.1, read as the reverse complement.
GTTCTTCCACCACCAGATATGCTAGTCAACATGTATATCCTATTGCGTGCTAAAAATAGCATTAAGCCCACAACAACAACAACACAGCCTTGTTCGAGAATCCCTCTGTATAAGATTGTGTCACTTATAATACAGGTCAGTTTCAAGGTTTCTGTGTCCACTAATATAAAGAGAGAAGCACAGTACCACTTGAAAAGAAAGTTTTTATATACTCACCATTGTACAACTCATGATAAAGGCTACATTCCCTCTCCCCCACCCCCACCCCCAGCTGATCTGAAATCTCATCAAGGATGATGTCACCTAAAAACAGTCGTGTGAATGGACTACTAAAGTTACAATATATGTTGATGCAATGTACAATGCATGTGAATGGATGGAATGAAACTAAAAACACAACAACAACATATAAAGTTGTCTTTTCTATGAAATACTTGTTGAAGGTATATAATAAACTCATCACCAGTGCTGTAACTTGATCTTGGTGCTTGTGCTGCATCTCATTTAATAGCAGATGGACACCTTATCATGCTCGACCCTGTGGATCTTGCAAGATTTTATGTCCTTCCACTATCAAAAATGTTATGTGATCAAGTTACTATTTATACACAACAAAACCAGATCTAGTTAACTTTTATTTATAAACATGTTTTGCCTACCAATGAATTACAGGTCAAATTGTCAGTGAGTGATTCAGTGGTTGGGTTGAACAAAATGGAATGGAATGAAGTGAATACCCTTCATTTGGGAAAGCAACTTGCTGCTGCAAAAGCAATCCGAAGTCCATTTAACAGTGTTGGTGATGTGGCAGGGATAGCATCAAGTCAACTGAAACATATCATACTGTTCTCATCAATCCAAACTAAGAACTGCTGAATGAAATTGCTGCAGCTGACAGCTGAAAATATTTTAATTTGTTGGCAGTGTATTACTATAAACTCATTCATATTATTGCGGACTATATTTTGTGTGCATGGGAACAGTAGTGAGTGGGTCATCTACTAATGTGTATAGACTATGTTTCTTAAGCATTTGCATAAACAACAGTTATTATGCACAACAAAACCCAGATCCAGTGAAAATTTTATTCACAAATTTTTTTACACACAACAAAAACCAGATCCAGTTAACATTTTATTTACAACGATTTTTATCTCTGTTTTGCGTAAGGGACTGTCTGTTCCTACTGATGAATGCTGGTTTATTCTTTCAGCAAGCGATTAAATGGTTAATGAATGGACACAACATGGTTTACAAATGTTACAACTGGGATGTGAAACTCTCCAACAGAATATTATGCAGAACCCTTCAGTAAAGTATTTTCAGCAGAAACTGAAGGAGCCAAGATTAGACTAGACTGTCTAACAAATGCCAAGTATTCCAGAGGCTACCATGTGGATTTCACTCAATGGGTTTAGTTTGAATATACAATATATTGGCAACATTGGATTATGGGGGAATAAAACAGAATGGAATGAAGTGAATGCCCAAAGAGAACAGATGCCCCATGAGGTGTATAAGACAATTAACTGACAAGGTGGGAATGTCATCTTCTAAACAAGCAAGCAAACACAATATTCTGCTTTCCATAAGAAATATAATATTTTAGATTTAAGTTAAATGTTGTATATTTTCAGTTTTCCATTGTAAACAGAATATTACAAATTTAATTTTAATGCTGTACATTTAAAACAAATACTGCAAATCTAAAGTTTTGACAGTAACAAAATGTTGACCATTTAAGTTAAATAATGCAAAAGTAAGCTTTCATCAGTCCATACATCTTACTGCTAGTAAAATTTCTGTGACAATGAAAACTTGCCAAATTCAGCACTGTTCTCATCTGAAGGGAAAACAGTTACACTACGTTATCAAACCAGTTTATTTCCACAGGCATACTTTCACAGGCAATTTACTTTCACAAATCTGAAGTCCTGAAATTTTCAAGTTTTCTCTTTCAGGAAAAGATCTTTTCATAGGTCTACAACAGTTTTAAAAAATGTTACTTTAACTGAAATTCTTGACTTACATATACAATGCTGTCAGGCATTTCTGCACACTTAAGGTTTCCATCTCCAATACTGAAGCTAAACACGTACCGAATTCGACAGATTGATGAAAATAAAATACTGCAATGCTTACCATTTGAAAAGAGGCAATTGTCACCAGAATATTCTGTTCAAAATAATATTAATTTTGGACACACAGGATACCAACCCTGTGTTTTCATGACTCACGATATGTCAGCCTATTCTGCACACAGCTTTGAAATGATGTAATGTTTATCCACCAATCAATGGAAATGAAATACTTTACATTGGACTGTTTCTGTCAGCATTTCAGTCAAGTAATTAGGTCAGGTTTATAGCTAGTTTTACAAAATTCAACGTAACAATGCCAATGAATGGCAAGAGATATTAAGCAAACTAACCTGATCTTGTAAACAACATTGTAGTAAAGTTCAACATTTTATAAAAAAAATAAGCTATTATGTGGAAGAGAAATAACAATGAATAGGATGTAATGTGTTTATAACATCTTGTTTATGGGGAAAAATTATCACAGAATTTAGAAACAGATTATATGCTGGGGCATTTCTTAAGAATCCCATTCTAGCGACAAGTTGACACGTTGGGTAGCAGACGATTTTGTATGTGTGGGACAACTTCTTGCAAAATTTGGAAACTTGGATTAAGATGCAGAATTGTTTTAAGGTATACACTTCCATCTTTTACATAATGTATTTATCTGTATGATTCTAAAAGATACATAGTAAATGTGATTTTCTGGGTCATAGGTTCAAGAAGGTCATGGAGTGGGTCTTCATGTTGACATTTAGAAATCACATTTTCATATGCATTTCGAGTCTAAATGTGGGATATTTTTGTACACTTTATGAATATCACTTTCCTTAATTAAAATACGATCATTCTTTCTTGACACAAAATGGATTTTTGACTAAAAATAACACGTGACCCAATGTTTACATAAATGATGTATCGTTGCGCAGAATTACTTGACGTGCAGAATTGGCCGACTTGGGGGTATATATGGCAAACAAAAGCTTCTTGACATGCAGTTAATGAACATTCAACAGCAGTTTAACAATTTTTATGAACATTCTGTACTTACCAGGTTCATGGTAATCTTTCCATATGCAAACTTGGTGTGGATGGAGGGATTGGAATCGGTGGAGGAGGATAATACTGTTAAAAAAATGGGACTATATCAGCTTATTTTACTCATATCTGTTTGATAATAAAATTAAAGCTTTAATCTTAACGGTTTTCAAGCTCATTATTCTTCTAAAAATCACTACCATGAGTCATGAAATTGTTGGATTTAAATATGTACTTTTGTTTGGCAGTAAGATAATTATGGAAAATATTATTTAAGCTCTCCAAAAAGCAATTTGGATGTATTCATGTAAATGACCACAAGAAAATGACAAGTACCGGTATGGCTGGTGTGCAAACCAAGAATACTGTAAATTCATTCTTATTCTTGCAGTAGCTATTTTTGAACCTTTTTGACAGACTTCTTTAAGTCTTGTTACTAGAATGACCAATGGATGGATGGATGGATGGACAGACATACTGACATCACCAATCCAGAATTGCTACTCAACCAGGCTTAAAATTACTACTGTCTGCTTCAAATAATATATCAATAATGGTTGGCTTATAAATACTGTTGTCTGCTTCAATATATCAATAATGGTTGGGTTATAATTACTACTGTCTAATTCAAGTAATGTATCAATAACAGTTGGCTTATAAATACTATTGTCTACTTAAATATATCAATAATGGTTGGCTTATAATTCCTATTGTTTAATTCAATTAATATATCAATAATGGTTGGCTTATAATTACTACTGTCTAATTCAAGTAATATATCATTAACAGTTGGCTTATAAATAATACTGTCTACTTCAATATATCAATAATGGTTGGCTTATAATTACTACTGTCTAATTCAAGTAATATATCAATAATGGTTGGCTTATAAATATTATTGTCTACTTATTCAATATATCAATAATGGTTGGCTTATAATTACTACTGTCTAATTCAAGTAATATATCAATAATGGTTGGCTTATAAATATTATTGTCTACTTATTCAATATATCAATAATGGTTAGCTTATAAATATTATTGTCTATTTATTCAATATATCAATAATGGTTAGCTTATAATTACTATTGTCTATTTATTCAATATATCAATTATGGTTAGCTTATAATTACTATTGTCTATTTATTCAATATATCAATAATGGTTAGCTTATAATTACTATCGTCTAATTCAAGTAATATATTAATAATGGTTGGCTTAAAATTACTGTTGTCTAATTCAAATAATATATCAATAACAGTTGACTTAAAATTACTATTGTCTACTTCAAGTAATTTATCAATAATGGTCATACTCATACTAAACAGTATATTACTCAAACTTAAATGCACATTCACTTTCTATATCAGCTGATGCCCAAGGCTTAATCATCATGGTCATGATCATTATAAGGCATTTTGAAAGGGTAACTCAATTAAGTTCACAACTAATCTCCCCTGAAGTGCTCTCCTATTATTAATATAAAGCCAGGCTAGGTAATCTCCTTCATCTACATGTACTCTTTTCTCTCTATTTCTTTAGCGATATAACTATTAACAAAACCGATATAAATCCATGGTAATTATATTACACACACTGAAGAAGCAGGACGCTTTAATTTTTGCTACATATATCATTCTGATATAATTAACTGAAAGGCAGAGGCAAAGGGAGCATTTCAGCAACTGATTGCCTCTGGAATGCCATTTTAAAGTAGCAGGCCAGAGTTATGAAAACAGTTCTTTTCGGCAAATAGTTCTGTGCTTAGTTTGGGAATCTGAAATTTTTATCATAATCTGATCAAAGTGTTGGTGTATTAACGGATGTTCTGTTATCTCAAACATATTCTTCACAGTTATAAATACTGTTATTTGGAACTATTAACATAACCTCCTTAATAAATATTTTTTATTTTTTTTTAAGTTGGAGTCTTTCAATTATCCAAAGCATCTGTAATATTACCTATTGATTCTTCCAATTTACCCTTGCACTCTCTCTTTTTGGGAGTCCAAACGTTTTTTAAAATTTGCCTCTAAACAATTTTCAAAAACCAAGTAACATTGGACAACAAGGATTGATGTATTTTTTTTCTTTTCTTAAAAGTAATTTTGGGTCTCACAAGGTACAAAAATTTTAGTTTTCTAAAGAACCCAATTAATGAATTTACTTTTATGTATGTTGTGACCACTGTAAGTTTCTGTGTACATAAAAATATCACAATTTCAAAAAATGAGCATGAGTTTGAATCACAACCAATGCAATTATATGACAAAGCTTGCCAGTGGCTTCCCATGGATTGTTGGTTCTTACTGGGGTCTCCCGGGTTCTTCCTCCACCAGTTATACTGACTGTAATGTATAGTTTAAATAAAATATGGCCTTAAAACATAACAACAATATCAAAAATTTACATCAATATAATTAACAGCAAGACTTTATTTTGTCAAATTAGGATCATTGTATTTTTTGGCTATGAGAACTTTAGTTTATCAGTGTTGATAATCATTCTATTCACTTTACACCAAACATCATAGTGACAGCTGTATACAGCTTTAACTCATTAACCCCTGGTGCCGCGTTTACGCGGCAGGAGGTGGTAGCCTACTTCTGAGCTCTGTAGCGTCAAGGTCATGTATAACACAATAAAGTGGGTGGTATTATAGAAAGGTAGACAGATGTAGCTTTACGATGATACCAAATAATATGGATGTTCTAGTTGCACTACAAAATACAGAGGGAAAAACATAACTTTTTGGACCCGAGTTTTTTCCAGCCGAAATTTGCCCGAGGTCGGAATCTGATTTTGTGTCTGCATTTTAGACTTTTTGGCCTCAGATCTAAGACAGACCGGTCTGAACTGCACACAGACAGGTGAACCTTTGCAAAAAGTAGGATAAGATGGGCATTTAGAATAAAGAGTGGTCTCGACACGAAAATGATGGGTCCGTTAAGCAAAAAAAAAAAGAAAAAAAAGAAGTCCAGCTTTTACCCTTCTGCTCATGCTCAGGCGAAATAGCCAATGAAAAACGATGTTTCTAACACAACTAGGCATTAGGTTAACCTAAAATGTCTTGGAGGTCGATGTATTAGGATGTATTCAGAAATAGCCCCCAAAATGGGTTTCCTACTGGCATTTCAGGCGAAAACGACAAAAACCTCCAGGGGTTAATGAGTTAATTCAAGCTCTTGCTATGAATTTTGTGCATCTGACAGTGTAGTATCATCAGTATACAGGCCTGCTGAAGATGTTGCATTGCCTATTTGAACTAGCCAGTCATTTATAAAATTAAGGAATAACAGAGGACCCAAAATTTACTGGTGGTGAAATAGATTCTTCTGATATTTCCTAAGCCTATCATAATACCAGATTTACCTATTATTCATAGAAAATAAACAAGCAATTTAACATTAAAGATCCTACATCAACCTGTATTGAATTTCATAAATCTCTGGATGAATTTAAATAAGAAGCAGTCGACTGCATTAAAATATTTAAAAAGGGGCCTAATAAGACATCTAAGTGTATCTGGTGCGATTCACCCTAGCTCTAGTTCAGTGTAACATGTAACTGCTGTGATACAAGTTTCCATTCATGCACCATCAAATGTCAAAAAGTGACTCTAATGTTTTTTCCTGATTGTATTTTCCTTAGGGCTGTTCCATTGAAACATACATGGTACCCAGGGAAGGCATTTTTTTTAAAACTATATGCCAGGGTACTTTGATTTCAAAGAGTTCACATTAAAATGATAAGTAAATTCTAAATTGCATCTATGGGTTTGTACCCCACATTAAACGTGCCTTCCTTGGGTCCAAGGTATGTTTTACTGCTGCTCCCCATAGACCTGTTTATTTTCAAACAGACTCTGAAATTTGATTTTTATTTTTTTAATAAAATACCAATATCATACAATGTGACTTTAATGATCCACTTTGTGTGATAAGTAAAGAGTATCTTATATACTTTTATTTTCTTTCAAAAAAATCTTTACATAAATTAACAAGACAATGAAACATTTTAAATTGTAATTCAACTTCTTCATATATAATTTTAACTTGCACAGTGAAATTGACACCATATAACATCTTGAAAAGACATATGATCAAGAGTTCCTTGAAAGTACTGATGTATTACAGGCCAAAATAATTTGCAGACTCAATGAGGAAGTTTGCTTCTTCCCTCTCATTTAACTTCTGAGTAATAATACCAACTGAAATGTTCTTGAGATCTGAGATAAAATTTGGAAATATAATCTGTTCTTATTGTTCATGTTAATATGTTCATAAAATAAATGAAGTACAAAAATCCAAGTACTGGTAATGAAGTCTGACATAGAACTTGATGTTATCGACAGAAACTTAAACCCACAAAAATACATGTATGTATACCAACATGCCTGGTTCAGTACATAAGCCATTATAGTTCAAAAATGTAAGTTATGACAACTGAACTTGCACTCATTCAAGGTACATGAAAATATATTTACAAAGTTTGATAAAAATCCATTCCTATTTGACCCATTTAAATGAATTTTCACCCAATGTCCTTCTTGCTGTCATGCACATAATGAGATCTTAATCATGATGATGTCAACACTTATCCAAAGGATGGGATGAAAAGGTAAAATATCTACAATAGGATGAAGTGTTTACAATATTTTCCCCAGAATGATACCTGAAAATTGTCTTTACAGCTTGAGCATGCTGAGAATAGCATGACCTTTAACCATGAAAATCATTCACATTATCATCTTCACAAGCCCTTGCAATACAAAACCAGTCATGACCTTTCACCTTGAAACCTAATGTCATTTAGTGCTAACTATGAACCTGTTTGATATTTTATTGAAATGTTAACTAACTACAAATTCTGGTCGTAACTGTGTATGTATAAATGGAAAAATATCTTTCAGTGGAATCTCATGACATTTCTGTTCTGAAATCAAGTCAAAACACAATTTTCAAGAAGGGCAGTTTGGCAGGCATTTTGGTGGTCAAATGTGCACCTTTATCATTTAAGGCCATTCAAAGGTCAGGTCAGGCTATGCCTTCTACTGAAAGTAACAGCAGATGGTACTACCTGAGACTGTTGACCCACAGTGGACAGCTATGCTTGGCCCCCTCTAGTTCCTCTGTTGATCAAGCAACTGCAAGCAGCATCTCTTGACCAGTGTGCTATAGGCTGATCAGAGAACTAATTGGCCTGATCAGCCATTCACATGCTCACAGAAACCAAACCAGAATGAAAAGTCATGGTCATCTTCGAACTCGAAGGACAAACAACACAAGACCAATTATAAATCACAGTAAGAGTTTAAACTATGAGCTGATAAGACAACCCATTCAGGAGATGTAATCTTAAAAGGATTTTAAAGACTGGCACAGTGGCAGCAATGTTGGAGAGCAAATCAGCACTATTTTCATTCAGGACCAACTACATATAATAGGAAGTCTTTGCAAATGACAATATGACCATCCTTTCAAATGCAGTGGCTGTAACAAGATTTCCAGATAGCAGTGGTAGCCAGCTTGGTGCTCACATCTGCAACATTTTCATCTAGGGTTATCTAATTATAGCAAGAAGTTCTATTCAAGAAAACCCCTTACAATATACAGTCTTTCCAGCAACCCTTTATGAACAAATGGGGATAACGTAGGGTTACTTTTTTTAAAGAACAAAACAAATTTTTTTTAGGAAAATGGCAGTATCTTATAAGAACAATAGTATGATATTTATGTAAATTGCAAAAAAATTAAAACCTTTACTTGACTTACTGTTATAAGCTTGAATAAAAATGTGCTCTTACATACTAAAATGTATATAAAACAGTCATGTCATTGCATTTACTCATTTTAAATAAAATATCAACTGACTTTCTAAAACTAAATATTAATACAGAATAACCTTCCTTGAAAGACCACTGCTAAGTGAGACCACCTGTCTTGAGAGAGCACATTCTCAATGCACAAATTCATTGATTATATAGCATAGTGACCTGTTATGCAAGACCACCTGTCTTGACAGACCATAATTTTATGGCAAAAGAGGTGGTCTTTCAAGACAGGTTCTACTGTAGCCAAAATGAATTCTATTCAATGCTGACTATTGAATTCTCTCCACCTTAAGTGTCATCACAAAACTTACAGAGGACAATTATTCATCACTATGGACTTTTACAAAGGTGGCATGGTCCCAGGTGGCCAAGTGGTCTAAAGTACTCACCTTTACTGATCACTGCTAGCATCTCACATTTGTCTGCATGGGTTTGATTCTCAGGCTCAACCAATGTGGATATGTGAGAACGCTTACCAGTAACTTCCCATGAGTGGTTCTCACCAGGTTTATCTTGGGTTCTTCCTCCATGAGATAAACTGGCTGCCATGTATAGCTTATCATGTGCTGAAAAATGTCATCAAACCCAAACAGCAACAATAATGGTGGTCAGGTTCAAAACTGGGTCAAGAAAAGAGACACTGGGCATCATCATCACAAATAAGAGGACAGTACAAATCTTATTATCAAACAGCTTTGATTGTGGCATCACAGTGTGCAATATTTAATCTGGTGTCAGCTGGATCACATCTTTAGGCTGACCTCAGCTACAAATGTCCACATACTTTAGCATTGATTTTGCCATTTGTATTTCTAGTGATGTGTATATAATGACCTTTTCAAGGAATACTGATGTAAGAGGATCTAAATAAAGTGAATAATTGCCATTTAAATGTATGTGTAATCAGATTCTAAGATGTTGGAGCCATATAACTTGTATGACCTGTTCTTCAGCAGTCTCTTTAGTCCAGATTTCTTCTATTGCACCATACTTGTGGGGGCACCTGTCACATTTATAGTTTATTATTATTAGTATCATAACTTTTTATTAAATGGATTTTCCATATTGCTAATTATATTTATATCCTTATAGTAAACATCTTAATTTTGGCTGACAGCAATTTATCCATGCCATGCTAATAATACGTACTATTGCCAGAACCCAATTTTTTTTTTTACTATGGACCACATATTTAAAATCAAACAACTCATAGTGACCTTGACCTCTGAGCTTACTCTAACAGTCAATCTCTTGGGATATTCATCCTCCCTCATCCTTCCCTGATGCATTTGTTGGGTAATGTCTGAGGATGATCTCCTGACAGAAGATATCACTGTATAAAAAATCTGAAACAGTTGCTGCCAGATGGATAGATGGATATTGTGACCACTATATCTTGCATTCTCTTTTTGCAATGAATGTCACAGACATGTCACACAATTGCCAACTGACAGCCAGATGTCAGAGGATGGACACAGGACCAGTGCAAAAACTCTTCTGGTCTTTGACCACTGGAGCTAAAACTAACTAGCCTTCATAATACCAAGTAGTTTTGTGCATAAATGAATCTGCAAAGGCACATTACCTTGCTGATGACCTTGCTGATGGCTAGATATTTATCAGTGATATCTCCTGCCTCTGTCAGTGGAGCATCATAGTCATAGCTGGTGGGGACTGGTGCAAAGGGCATATTAGCACCTGAGAGGAAAAGCACAAATAATGACAAAATTCAAAGCGACATGCACAGCTATGACACTCATTCATAAGATGTATGCATATTAAATCTGACGTGAACAGGTACGGCAGACTAAAGGAGTTACAGCTAATACAGGGGTACGTGCATAATTATCAAGCAATTGGGAACAAATCCTAGGAATTGGTCACAGCAAACTAATTTTCATGTTTAGTATTTGTCAATCCTAAAATGAAATCTCAGTGCAAGTTTTGGTTCTCTAAGCAGGAGGATAATAAATTGAAGTCAAGTTAAGAGACAAGACTGTTACAACATCTGTATGTCAAGTTTAAACAACTATTTTCCCCTTCACATGCTGACAAAGAGTACATCTGTAGTTTTGTTAATTTTGTCAGTTTCGATTTTCATTGTTTTCTTTTTAAAAAAAAGATATTTTAGTGGGTACTTAAATTTGTGGATTTACCTCTCAAAGTTTACATATTTATAGGTATATTAATTTCACAGATTAATCTCTACAAAGACCCAAAATAAAGAATACAAAAAAACAAAACTATGCATACAAGAATGGTGATAGCTTCAATGGTTAAAACAATACTAACACCTGTATAAACACAAAAAATCAAACACTATTCAAGATCAATCTCTTACACCATGTTTTTGTCTGAGTATTCAACATCAAGTACAGCCATCAATACTAAGCTAATCAGTTATTAAAGCACACATGTATGATCTCTTCCTTAAAATACTGTCCATCAAGTTGGATCATAAATTACTATCTAATGATCATGGTGTAAACACAGTAGCTTAAAAGTGGCAAAATTCAACTTAGAACCCCATTGGATTTCATAATGCTGTCATTCCACATGTGAACCAAAGATGTGAGGAGCTGTCTCTTGTTCAATGCAATTAGCAGGCAGTGTCAATATTAGATGCATTCAGAGCCCATCAAAAAGTGCTAAGATGCTAAATAAATTTAAAGTCAAAGGAATCGCTCCTTTGTTTGAGCCCGCCTCATGTACAAACCATCTTCAACATCAAAGTCTTGACAATAAATAACAAGTGAACAGAAGAATTAAAGTCACACATCCACAACTGGTATGCTAAACAGGTCATGGAGACCATGAGGGAAAAGGAAGATGTCAATGGTGAAGATCAATGTACTAAATTAGCAAACCTTAAAGAATCATCAATCAAGCCAGTTGATGCTGAATGGAAACTTGTGATCCACATGATAATGTATAAAAGATCAAACTAATTACCTGTGGCTTTAAAGAAAGCTGGACTTGTTTAATTCACATAATCTTGGATGCAATGCCCTATTATACATCGTATTATTCAGGTCATTATTTAATTTAAAGTACAAGTGTTTTTCATATTTTCATTGCTTCAATTATACACAAGTTAATGGAATACAAGACAAGTCTATGACCCTCAAAAGAGAAGATCACTATATTATCATCTACCCTGATCTGCAATACCTTACCATGTCCATGTACTTTAAAATATTGATAAATATTATTTAGCATACTCATGTACATTTATGAGGTAAATAAATTTTTAAGTTAATAATTCTGTTTTCTTTATTTAGTTTAAGATTTTAATTTTTCCAATAGTTTGCTATGCTTGACAATTTCATTTAACAATATTTATAATGTGATTATCCTTAAAAGCTTTCCGTGTCCAATCAACTGTTGATGATACCATTCAGTGTACCATTAGTTTAATACAGCAGTGTGAAACTGAATAAAATTCAATACTACCGTATTTTATTTATTTTTTCGTACCCTTTAATTATTCATACACAATCCAGTTATCAAAATAATGATTATTTAAATGTATCATAATTTTTCGTACATATCACTTTGTATTATTTGAAAAATTCATTAAATTATCAGACATAACATTTCCACTAAGAAGATTTACGTTTGCAAAAAAGATTGAAAATACCGTATTCCCACTTTGTTTTTACAAAAATTAATGATTAATTGTTGGTGAGAAAATATAATGATTGATGCATAAGCATGGGCGCCCACAGCATAGGTCAAGGTGGGGTCATGTGACCCCCCCCCGAAATCATACTGCAATATATATTCCGACAAGTTTAATCATGCAAATGAAGCTGAAAATATGTCACAAGATTCTGTTCAAAATGCTTAGTAAATATTAGCTTTAGTTTCAAACTGCTTATTATACTAACTCTCCCGGCCGTGACTGACTGACCCCCACCCTTTTGCAAAAGATCCTGTGGATGCCCATGTGCATAAACTCTTATTGTCATTACAATATCTACTGGTGTTTATTAGCAAATGAACAAAGGACTTTACAGACCATACCTTTAAATATTATCGTTAATTAGTTCTCCTTATTAAGTCCGTCACCGTAACAAAACACCACGTGCATTTTAAAACGAGTTCGGAAGCCCTTTGATGTTGTCTTATCCAACAAAAATTATATCTCAGTACATGCTAAAGTGATACAAACATAACATATAAAAACCTTGTCATTTTCCATCGTAAATTTGAAAGTCTTGGACTCCATTAAATCGATTCGTATATATACATATACTATCTTTTAAGTGCTTGTTCTGTTTGACTTAGATATAATTAACATTTTATTGCAAATCTATTCTATGATATACCCCACTATTACCTTTTTTGGCGAGTTCAAATAACAAGTAATGCATATGATCGCTTGTCCTTATAACATTTGCTATATGGACAACGGCTTCAATAGCACATTGACAGACTTTCATTTCCCTAAAGCGAGCCTCATTTCCCTACTGGCAGCCTCGCTGATTTGACCTCTTCAGTCGATTCTTGCCCTCAATCTGGTTTCAACTGGACTAACCAAAGTGCTAAGCAGGTTTAATTACCGTGTAAATAACACTATATAGCCATGTGGTTGTTGTGACAATGTACATCGTAATTAAAACAGGAATGAACTGTTGATTTAGCGGTGTTTATTCCTAATGGAATATAGTAGGGTCGTAATACATGAGGATTATCCCACTCATCAGGTAACTGAAAATAGTCTTTTTTTCTCTTTGCAAAAGCTACAAATAAAAATTTCACTGAATAAATACAGTCCTGTACATTGAAAAAATTTTGTTTAATTGATCTCTCTGGCGCGCGTGCATACACACACACACACACGCGCGCATTAACTTAAGCCTTGATTTCAAGTTCTTTATTTTTTATTGCAATTTGATAATGAGATTATTGTTGCGGTAAAAATACAACTTGCACTTAATTTCCTGATGATGTGGGGTCGTATCGTTGCATACAATTTACCAATAAATAATACCCATAACTTATACAGGTTCAAACCATCTTGATCATTTTGCACAACATAACAGGTACATATGTTCTAAATGCAGATGAGCTTGCACACTGAGACATAATTCTCTCTCTCTCTCTCTCTAATAACAAAAGTACTTTTGATTTATGAGACAAAATATACGTTTACTTTGTACGTTTGTACCGTTAGGTTGTCGAGTAGCGTGTGTACTGTAGAACTTGTTTTGGTACGATCCCTTTATTTTTCGTACATGGTCAGCACCACCAAATGATAATTATTTATTTTACATATAATTTTCGTACACTGAAATTAATAATTATTTTTTCGTGTACGAAAAATTACATAAAATATGGTACTAATAATTATTAGAGATGATTTGCTACCAATTACTTTAGTAATGACAACAGCCTTATGGGAGTAACTATCAAGTACTTTGAGTAAAACTTCACAACTCATTCAAAAAATCTGTATATACCAGGACTGAATAACACTCCTTGGGTGAAAATCCAAGGGACTGAATATCACAGCATCACACTTAATTGTCTTCAAAGGAAACCTACCATAGAACAAGAGAGACATCTTACAATGTATCTACCCTGTGGACAATTTATACTACAACTGGGGAGACAAGTTGTAGAATGCCTTGAAACTGTCTGCCATTAAGCAAAAACTTACAACATAGTGGTCATAAAATTTCCAAAACTAGTTAATGGTCTTGGGAATTTGGGCTACAAGTATGAAATAAAACTGAGAGGATATGATGTACCTTATGCTCTTTCTATATCAGAGACCTAAATAAAAGTGTCAAAAGAGAAATATACCCACTCCCAGTTGCTGATCAAACTCTTGTTCTTCTCACAGGTGCAAAAACTTTCAGCAACCTGGACAATAACTCCTGATCTGGTGGATAGAACCATCAAAACAACCTTCATTTTTAACAATATTTGTCACACCTTTTGGGAGGTTTGAATTTCCTCCACTCTTCAATACTTACAAATGATGCCCAAGATCTTCGAAAACCTTCAAGGTGTGCCAGACAGACGTCCTGGTTCATAGTTCATCCTGGATGCCAAAATGCAAGACCTGAAGCAGTTCTTTTGCTGATTAGAACCAATGGCAAGAAGAAAAACAAGGAGAATTACAAATTCTCAAAATGCCAGACCAAATTTTAAGGTATATCATCAGTGAGAACAGGATTAGGCCAACAGAAGAAAAAGGCAGAAGTGACTGTCAGAATGAAACATTCAATGGACACTGCAGCATAACATTTCTCAGTATGGTCAACCAAGTGGGAAACCTTTTGCTAAATTTGGCAGAGAAGACCAAACACTCCTATGTGATCTGCTGGTCTTGGAGATCAATATAATGCTTCCATTGAAATCAAACAGGAGCTTAGCTCAATCCCAGTGCTGGTTCTGTATGATCCAAACAAGCAAACAATAGTGACAGTGGACAAATTATTGTTTGGACTGGGAACAGTAATCACACACACAGATCTAGGAGAATTGCCAGAGTAGACCTGTGACTTGTGCATCACAAGGAGTTTAACTGAACAGAGGTATGCTAAGATGGAGAAAGAAACATTGACAACAACATGGGCATGTGATCGTTTCTGTGACTTCACAAATGGCACTATTTTCCACTTTGAAACTTATCATATGTCACTTGTATCTCTATTTGGATCAAGTGCACCAATCACAAAAAGCATGACAAAAGAAGAAAAACAGAAATGGAAACAGCTCTGTAAGTGGACATATTTTTTATGGTCTCTTGCTTCAAATGAACATCATTACGAGACAGAAGCAACTGGAGCAAAATCCTGGGTGAAAATAAATCATTTTTGACAGTGAAAGTGGGTACTTTAGACTAAAAAGTTTTATTGGTCTTTGGAAGATGAACAATCTGAAAAAGTTTGCTGCTCAAATGAGAAAGGATTGTTATTCCATCATCAAAAAGCCATTATAATCCAAAGTATTACTCCCCTGCAAAATTACTGCAGCCCTGTGGAACTACTGATAGGAAGAAGGCATTACATCAACCTGCTAAATTTACCAGAGCTGCTATGGCCAGAGTGGCTGGCCTACTGGCCCAGCCTAGCCCACCTTAAAAAAAAAGAGAATTGCAACAACGAAGAATGAAAGAATACCTTCAACACTAATCATCATGCAAAAGAAATGTTAAAAGTTCACACTGACAACAGTGTGTGGGTTCAAGACCAGAAAATTAGCGGCATATCACTGCTCATGAAGTTGCCCTACACTCACAGATTTAAAACCTCGGAAATGAAAATGACAATATGTCATAAGAGACATCGCCTGACACCAACATCTGACCGATGATGAACTAAGGAACCTGATGTCAACCTTGTTCATGATCCCCACCTGACAACAGTTCAAGGAATGGCGGAAGCCCTTCATTTTGTCATACCATATGGTATGTTAATGGCATATTCATGAAGACCCATTGTTCCCCTTTAAGGAATTCTAGTGCTTAAAAAGTATATTCTGGGATGCTGATGTTGCAGTTTCAATTTGTAGTTTTTTTTCAATCTAAGTCATAATCAGTTATCACATACTAAGTTTAATACTTTAATATTTAGAATTCCCGCAATTCTTCAAAAATTCAAATAAGTATAATTAAAAATAATATATTTTCTTTATGGATTGTCAGGAAGGGGGTAATTGTGTGATCCGGAAACAGACTTTAATCTGTGTCTCTAAATATTACATGTTAAACAGACTATAATGAGAATCACCTGTGTGTGTGTGTGTGTGTGTGTGTGTGTGTGTGTGTGTGTGTGTGTGTGTGTGTGTGTGTGTGTGTGTGTGTGTGTGTGTGTGTGTGTGTGCTTTGCTCTGTAATCAGCCTTACTGATAATTAAACATGGTGTGAAAATGGGAATGCTTCAGAGGTGGTTTAAATTCGTACTGCATAACAGA
Organism: Megalonaias nervosa; assembly: GCA_016617855.1. Taxonomy (NCBI): domain Eukaryota; kingdom Metazoa; phylum Mollusca; class Bivalvia; order Unionida; family Unionidae; genus Megalonaias; species Megalonaias nervosa. Next base: position 28 of record JAECUM010010368.1, on the reverse strand, counting down.
GAAGAAAAAGTATTGACTAATACATAAA